>JANDBE010000039.1:39728851-39739058 GCA_024320915.1 Erigeron philadelphicus
GGCATTTCTACTTCGAGGGAGCTCTCTAGCGCGGACCCGGTTAAGACAACGTATGCTAGACCTCTCGCTGTCGAACCACGACACGAAGTTTTCGCACGAAATTCACCTTTCAAAAAAAATAAGAACTTAAAGAAACTTTGGGACCAACTTCTAATACTTCTCTTCTACTTCAAAATTTTATGTACACCTAACATACAATTCGCTTGTGGACTTTCATATGAAAATTATAATTTTTTATTCATTAACAATCTTAATACTATAATATCATGAATTCATGATAATGATAAGATTCTACTAATTATCTTTTTTAATTTTGGTCATTGATTTTTTCATTTGTCTTCAACTAATAATTTGAAGAATTTTTAAATTATTATTTTAAAAGGTTTTATTATCTTTCTTTTTATATTTATATTTTACCCCAACCATAGTATCATTTTTCAAAGCTTCTAAAATATACTATTTATGTTCCATGGAAGATTGTAACCGAAAGATTATCAATCAACGATGAGTTGGTGTAATGGTTTAGAATTCCTTTGGTGATTTATAGGTTTCATGTTCGATTCTCCATTTCAACCAACTTTGAGATATATGTAGGCTAGGTGTCCCACTATGAGGGTTTGACTTGAGTTTACATAATGGACAGAGTTCACCCCTATTAATCGTCGTGTTTTCGAGCGAATTAATACTGAGTTTATCCCCATTAAGTATTTAAAATAGACATTTCTGCTAGACAACATATGCTAAAACTTTCGCCGTCAATCGCGACAACAAACTTTATTCACCTTTGAAAAAGAAACTGAGAAATTATCATACAACAATGATGGTCAAAAAAAAAGGAAAGCAAGAAATACTAATAAAAGAAAATAATTATTATACAATACACAAATACAATCGTCTAACTCTGTCAAACCAACTAACCCACTTTCTCTCTATCTCTCCCTTTCTCTCTCTCTCACACACACAAACACACACACACAGAGTGTGTGAAAGCGGTTACCCGGCTCAACCATCCCACCGCCTTTGATTCTCATTCACGCCAATTCATTCTATTAATAATAATTACTTCACCGATTCAGATCTAACCGGACCTGATTCAAGCCAGCCGCGTGTGTCCGATATGACTTCTCGGATATCATCATCACGATCACGAGGCACGCCGGTAAGTAGCACCAATTCTGCCGGACCTAGGCTCGAAGAGAATCTCAATATCTTCAAATCCGATAAGTTTGACGCCGATGGCTTCGTTCACTCCAAGTGCACTACCTTGAATGAAAAGGTCCTTTTATTAATTCTTCATTTCAATTCTATTACACACACATATCTATATATATATATGTGTGTGTGTGTGTATGTATATGTTATATGTATATGTATTGTATCAGTTATGATCAACTTAAAATGTGGATACATATAGGAAAAACTAATAATCTATACTTGACAGTCGATTTAATGGTTCGCTTTAGGTCAAATATGTGAGGAGTTATAGGTATCGTAGCGGTTTCGATGCAGTTTAGAATTGAATAGTTAACTCTTTGTAAGTAATACAGCATAGTCATTTAGAGACATATAGTATAGTGTATCGAACAATTTGGTGATAATTTGGAATCTATATTAGTCAGATTATAGGTTTTTGTAACGTTTCATGTATGTTTGAGAGTTGTGATTGTGCAATCATGCTATTTGTTTGATTAGCGTAGAGGATGGCTATGTTTGACTAAAGAGAGGACGTTGTGTTTGTGTCTTTGTCCAAGTAAAACTACGATTGGTAGTATATTGCATTGCTAAATACAGATATTATGTCTACTTATGGATCACCATTTACCCTTAAATCGTTCTAGGATACAATCCGATTATTGTACCATTCATTATGGGATGAATGGTTTAGCTCGAGATAGTTGAAAGGTACGATGGCTTCCAAAATAAAAAATTGACTACCTTTTTGATTGTAAGCGATAAATGTTGGACTGACTTAGCCACAATGACTGAATGGCTCAAGAATATTGATATATGCTCTGTGGTAAGCTCTATATTTACAGTGAGACTAGGAAATTGTATGCTAAGTATACTATTTGTGAGTATTATTGAAAGAATATTTTTAAGCATGGAGTTAACTCGAAGGTGGTATTACAGCTATCAATAACTTCAGAAATTCTAGTGAGATATGTCAATTGTTGCTTTAGCATTTGTTACATTATTCATGGTTATGCGTAATCACATGCCTAATGATAAAATGTTGGATGACGTAAAATATAAATAATAGGGAAGTTTTTGTTTGCTAAGAATGCACTTGTGAAATGTCAGGAACTAGAAAATTTGTAAACCAGTGATACGTTTCTACAAGGATCGTCCACTTAATTAGGGAATAGGGTCAATTCAAATATCAGTTACCAGAAACAGAGGTGCTAATCATGGGACAGTTTTATTACTTTTTATCTATAGATATAGTACCATAGCGAATAGAGATATGGGCAAATATTGATATTTGGTTTATCAGCTTAGGCTTCTTTACTTTTGTAATTGGAGATTAGTCTATCTCGAATCCGGCCAACTATCTTGCTTGATCTTTTTATATCTAATCAGATTCGATTTTTACCAACCAGACTCTGTATGGGGTACTTCATGGTAGCTTTTGGATTTGGGCGCAAAATACTAAAGTCTGCATATTAATGTACTTGATGAATTATAACGAATGAGAGAAACAATTTAACAAATGGCCATCATAATTAGTGTATATATACCATAAGTATCTGCGGAAGAACCTGTAGTTCAGACTTTACAGGTTACTATATCCTACTAACACACAGATAACAAGCCTATAAAATATACATATTAAGAGAAACTGATGAAGGAGTCAAAAGCAAATGTAACAAACTACAAATGCTAGCAGAGACCGGTACACATGAATAGATGAATAATGAGGATGTGAGGCGATAGTAGAAGAAAGTGTAAAAATCTAGTTATATGGGTGTGTTGTTTGTAACATGTATCATAGTTTTACAGCAAATTCGTTAAAGTATTTGAAGTTTTAAGTTTCCTTTCTTGACAGAGAAATTATTGAGTTTCTTTGACTGGGACTTCAAAAAATGTCAAACCCTTTAAATTAAGCACGTAAGGAATACGAGAATTTCCACCTTGTTGAAGGTCTAGTGGCGTACCGGAAGACTTAAATAAATAGCCATCGCTGTTAAGAACAACCGAGATCAAATGAAAATTTTCACGTAGCTTCTTGTCTTTGACATCAAAAAATTGTCAATCTGCAGCCAGGCAGCACTGGGTTGCTTCAAACCTGTAACCACTTCACTTAAGTCAAGCAATAGATCTATGGTACTTCAACTCAATTGTTTTGGTGGTTGAGGGATCAGGGAGACTAGAATATTAGCCGTTTGTAACACACAAGTAACTTAAATACTTAAAGAGTAAAGACCTCCACCGATTATAATTAATGTGTGTTATAGGTCTATTATCTGTTCTTCAGCGCTTTTATTTGGTGCTTTATAGATTGCTTCAATATAACTGACATATTCCTTTATTCACTTACCAGGAGATAAGACACTTATGTTCATATCTTCTGGATCTGAAGAAGGCTTCTGCAGAGGAAATGCGAAGGAGTGTATATGCTAATTATACTGCATTTATACGGTGGGTTCTTCCCTGTAATACTGGTTAATGTTTGTCGTTAGAAGTAAAAGTTAATCAAACAAACTATAATTATCCAGTGTTTGGTGGCCTGTCATGCCATTATTTTGTACTTAATATATTTACATCTAAAATGGATAGCTAATTTGGGTTAACTGCTAAAAAATTTCAGCACATCAAAAGAGATATCAGATTTAGAAGGTGAGCTGCTATCCATAAGAAACTTGTTATCTACTCAAGCTACCTTGATCCATGGTTTAGCTGACGGTGTTCACGTGGAATCTTTGTCAATCGCTGTTCCGGGTGGTTCATTTTCAAATGGTTTATCTGCTGATTTGGACAGAGATCCTTCAGACCTAGAGAATTGGTTAATTGAGTTACCTGATATCCTTGATGTGTTGTTAGCTGAAAGGAGAGTAGAGGAAGCTCTGGATACCCTTGATGAAGGGGATCGTATAGCTTCAGAAGCAAAAGAAAAAGATTCACTGAGTCCTGCCATTTTAGCATCTCTGCAAACTGCCATAACAGAATGTCGGCAGAGATTAGCCAATCAGCTTGCTGATGCTGCTTCTCAACCTACCACACGTGGCAGTGAGCTACGAGCTGCTATTAGTGCTCTTAAAAAACTTGGAGATGGCCCACGAGCCCATAGTTTACTGCTTCAAGCACATTATCAGAGGCTTCAAAGTAACATGCAAAATCTCCGTCCTTCGAGTACATCATATGGGGGAGCATATACAGCAGCTATTTCTCAACTGGTGTTTTCTGTAATTGCTCAAACAGCGACTGATTCTACTGCTATTTTTGGAAAGGAACCATCGTATAGCTCCGAGCTTGTGATGTGGGCTACAAAACAAACTGAAGACTTTGCTCTTCTTGTTAAAAGACATGCATTGGCTTCATCTGCTGCTGCTGGTGGGTTAAGGGCTGCGGCTGAATGTGTTCAAATAGCTTTGGGACATTGCTCGCTGTTGGAAGCTCGTGGTTTAGCACTTTGTCCTGTGCTCTTGAAACTTTTTAGGCCTAGTGTTGAACAGGCACTGGATGCCAATTTAAAACGAATTGAAGAGAGTACAGCTGCATTAGCTGCAGCTGATGATTGGGATCTTTCTTCTTCCCCAACTGTCACACGTCTATCTGGAAGGCCTTCAAGCACATCCCTTAACACAATCTCTAATCAGCATAAGCTTTCAAGTAGTGCTCAAAGATTCAACTTGATGGTCCAGGTGAATATTGCAATCAAGTTTTTATTGTGTGTTGCCTTTTATAATTGCATTGGCAAGTTACCTGTAAGACAAGCTTTTAATAAAGTCTGGCTGTTTTCTAAGCAGTCCCTTGAACCCCGCACTGTTGTTATCACCTTTGAAGGATATACTAGAAAGTTGGTGTCTTCTTGGTACTATTAGATTTGTTCTTTATTGAACATTGCCAGAAAGTATAGGTGACGTTTTACCCATTCTAATGCGTACATCCTAAATCAATGCATTGAAAGTTTAAAGGATTATTGCTATACTAGTATTTGGTATTATATACGACACACTGATTTGTTACCAAAAGATAAAATGTTTGGTTCTGAAGTGTTTTGAGTCAACCTGACCTGGCCTGTTTCGTACTGTAAACGTCTCTTTTATGATCCATTACCTAACCGACTTTGTTACCTCTATATGGTCTTCCCAATCCCTTCCTACCAACGGACATCCAGATAAGTTGAGCTAGATAAATCTTTGTAAAGAGCATTGTTACTAATGTTTAATGATTCATTTTGATCTTATGGGTATCAACATATGAGTAAATCTGGCACATCACTCATGTTGCATACTATTTATTGTATAGGATTTCTTCGAGGATGTAGAGCCATTGTTGAGCATGCAGTTGGGGGGTAAAATGTTGGAGGGATTATTCCATGTCTTCAATTCTTATGTTAGCATGCTCATAAGAGCACTACCGGGCTCCATGGAAGAAGAAGCAAGCTATGAAGGATCTGGGAACAAAATAGTTAGGATGGCTGAGACAGAAGCCCAGCAAATGGCATTGCTTGCAAATGCATCCTTGTTAGCTGATGACTTGTTACCTCGTGCAGCTATGAAACTTACACCTACAGCTCAAGCTATTTACAAGGATGACCCTCGAAGAAGACCTTCAGATCAAAAAAATCAAAATACAGAAAGAAAGGAATGGAAGAGGCGTCTAGCAAGCATAGTGGATAGATTGAAAGATAGCTTCTGTAGACAACATGCTCTTGATCTCATCTTCACAGAGGATGGAGATAGCCATCTAAATGCTGACATGTACATAAACATGGATGGAATCATTGAGGAAATAGAATGGTTCCCTTCTCCAATATTTCAGGTACTTAGATAGACTTTCAGTCAATCTAATATTGGTTATCGTTTTAGAAGTTCATTAGAATTGATTGGTATCGATCACCAGGATCTAATTTCTATGTGTTTTTCAGGAACTCTATGCAAAACTCTACAGGATGTCTGATATAGCAGCAGAAATGTTTGTTGGTAGGGAACGTTTTTCAACAATGTTATTAATGAGGCTTACAGAAACTGTAATTCTATGGCTTTCAGAAGACCAAACATTTTGGGATGATATTGAAGAAGGACCAAACCCTTTAGGTCCTCTTGGACTCCAGCAGGTATTTCACAAAATCCATTTATTATGTGTCTTCTTGCTTATTAATTTTTATTGTTTTCCATCTTGCAAATCTGCAGTTTTATCTGGATATGAAATTTGTCATCTTCTTTGCTTCCCGGGGGCGTTACTTATCCCGAAATTTAAACCGAGTAGTAAACGAGATCATAAATAAAGCACTTGCAGCTTTCTCTGCAACGGGAGTAGATCCATACGGGTTAGTTACAACTGCTATGGCTTGTTAATTTTGCGTGGTCCTTTGAAACTTTTGTATCTCAAAAAAATGTAAACAATGATCAATTTTATGGCAGTGTACTTCCTGAGGATGAGTGGTTTACTGAGATATGTAAAGAAGCAACGGATAGGTTGAGCGGGATGCCACGACTAGCCAATGGGGAACGGGATCTAAGCAGCCCAACTGCTTCTGTTTCAGCACAATCAATATCATCCATGAGATCTCATGGCAGTTCGTAAAGAGACCGGTTCCCCTCTTTGTATATCTGGGATCTGCTACTTTTCTTTTGTAATCGTAGAATTATAGCTTTCATTTTAGGGTATCTCATTTCATGTTTTGCTTTTGTTCTCTAATTATCATTGTGCTAGATATCGGCTAGTTTGGTTTCACGTCACCTCAGAACCTTAGGAATTCTTTGTGTTCTCCACTGAGGGAGCATCTAAGCATGTAAATCTGTCTCTTTTTTGATATTTTATCTTTTGAGTGCAAATTTATTTCTTTAATGATTGTGTGGGCATGGTGACTTGCACAGTTACACTTGTAGATTGATAAATACATCTTCCTTTGTAATCGATATGATTCAGTCAATTTGGTATTTGCCAATAGAATCTGTAAAATATATTAAAATGATTACGTCTAGTATCCGACTATCCGTGATGTTAGTGATTTTTTTTACACATACAAATTGCCTGAGTGTAGACATTTGTGATATCAACATACAAGTTTCTGAAAGAATGATAGGTTTACAGATCCCTAAGGTCAAGTACTAGAATACGAACAGAAAAGCTAGTATTATAAAACTATGGGACAAAGAATACTATCAAAGTATGGAGGTGTGTATGCGATTTTTGCATGCTATACATAACTGTCATCACACCTAGGTCTGTACGGTAGTTTCTACTAGTTCTATAGTTTCATGAACCGGTGTCCCAGGTTCAGTTGTAGAAAATCCTTCATCATGAGAGAAAACCACTACTTGATGGTGTACACTAACTTCTGGACTATTGTTAATAATATCATCAACTGACTCATCTGGTGCTGCCTCTCGACCTGTGTTTCTGGATTTATCATCCTTAAACACATCGAAGGTTTTTGCCATTGTAGCAAGCCTTTGGCTAATCGACCCTTGTGACTTTAATGTTTCTCGGTTTTGATATAAAAACCTCACGAAGAAAATCAATACAGCAGAAGTTGATGACAAGCCAGCAATGAGAAACAGGCCCTTGAAGCTATCTAGTGTGAGCCTGTCAGAGGACACTTTAGGGTCATTCTGCTGGTCACAACTGTCTGATTCTCCAAACCATTTTCTGGATATGTTTGTCATTTGCTCCTCTGTTACTTGCAGGATTGCACGCGAAACATCTGGGACTAGCGGAGACCCTTTTGGAAATGCCTGTATGCAAATTATAACTTATAACTTCCATTGTACTGTCAAAAGATGTAACTGATCAATGATATGAAAAGAAACTTACAAAACCAAAGCCTGCAGTTTTGTAGGTTGGACCAGTCATGGTATACTTGGTACAATATTTAGCCAAGAAAACCTTGATGTAAGGGATCTCAGCCATAATTGCAGAAACTCCTCCGTTTCGGCTTCCTTTTTGAAGGGCCTCATCATACTGCTCAAAGCTACTGTAATTTCTCAGCTGACTATCATGGAAACCCATCTTTTCCAACATATCTACAACAAATGTACCATTATGGTATCCTACTAATTCTCCATTTCTCATGATCTCATAGATATCAGTATATGCAGGCTGAAGCTGTTGTACAGTTAACATGGATGTCAAGCTTGCCGTGTAGCTGGAGGTCAAAACTAAAACCACAAACACCCACACGATCACCACAAATCTGGATAAGTTGCTCATTAACTTTTCTCCTGCCAAAAGCCAAATTTGTTAGCAATCCAATCAGGGTTCAAAGTTTCCACAAAAAATAGATAGGTACTTACTGTGGGCAAAAACAAGCGTGGAGAAAGAAAACCAGAAGATCATTCCGACTTGTTTACGAGGTGGGCCCCGAAATTCTTGGTTTACACGATGCTCCAAAATCCATACCACAAGCCCTGTATATATGAAAAATGCTGCAATTGTTATCCAAAGCTCTTTTTCAAGGGGTCTCATGAAGATCCACGCACTCTTCCTCTCATCCTGGATCCGAACAATCATTGCAGTACCAGCCTGTATGTATGGTAATGTGAAGTCAACATAACTCGACCGGTTGGCCAGGATTGTAATGTCCCCAGCCACCGCATCATATGCCTGTTCCATTATTGAAGACAAGCATTAGTAAACAAAAGAGGGTAATTAAGTGAAGTGAAGTTATATATATATATATATATATATTATTGGATTACCCCATTGGAGAGACTGTGAAGAAGGTCATTATATGTCCCTGCAGGTCTCATTCCATCTGTGGTAACAAAAGGTATGAATTTGTGTTTCACAGCGTAAGGCATAGCAAGAATGACTGCGTTAAAAACGTCAACGCAGAAACCAGTCACTTTAACTTGGTGGGTTTGTGGGTCGGTGTTTGCATCAATAAATTGCGCAAACCCTGACTTTGCTGGAACCCCCACTCTTAACGTGTTCTCATTGGCGGTGGGGATTTCCCAGCCTCTAGGGACGGTATGACTGTCACCAGGCCATATGATAGCCTTAAGATCCTTGGTTTGATTGGTTAACTTCTTTGATATGCCATTTTTAGGAGTCCAAAACCCGATGGGGTTCTCCAGCTTTCCTATTATGTTCACTATCTGGTATGCAGACCATTGTAATTGCCCTTTAACAACATGGAACTCGCCACTCAGCCCTTTGAAGCTTGCGTTGCGGATCCATGGAACAAGGCTTGACCCCATTCCTGAGGTTCCAATGGCATCAAAATCTGTCGAGGATTCATTCTTTTGCTGGAAAGCAACATTAGCTTCACTTGACACCTTCTCCAATGCCATTGCCAGTGCAAAAATAGTATCGTATGCCCATATCCCAAACATGTCTAATTCCGTCACTTCATCTTGTGGGTTCCTCCTCTGGAATTCCCTTTTCCATCTTTTCTCGAAGCTGATTAGGTCGTTGGACCTAGGGATATACGACTTCACACCTAGTACTCCTTGCATCAGCTCTATGTCTGTGGGATCCAAAGAATGCAAACGACTGGTGAGCACTTCTGTGATGATCCAGGCATAACCTTCTTCCATCATTCCCGCTTCATGTACTTTTCTGAAAAAACGTGAAGCCAAATCCGGCAAGGCATGTACCACGAAGACCCTGGTCTGCATCGTCTTTAGTTTGTAAAGCGTTTCAAGGATCCGTCCATCTGTAGCCAAAGGATTTATGACAGTACGTGACATGATTTTGGTACCAATCTTGAACATGGCATCTGCTAAGTAAGGGACAAGGCCTCTTCCGTATTCATCGTGTTCATAAATAAGTACCACTTCCCTCCATCTAAAGTGTTTGATCAAATCAGCTATCGGTTTGAGTTGAGACGAAGCATCAGGTGCAGTACGGATGAAGTAATCGTTTTCATCTGGGGAAAGTGCAGGGCTTGTTGCTGGTGAAAGTATAGGAACTTTTGCTTTCTTACCAATATTGATGATGAAATCTGCTTGTGAGGAAAACATGGGCCCAAGAATCGCCTTTACTTGAACGTTTTTCATGAGATCGATAGCTGCAGAAGTGGCTTCAACGATATCTC
>JANDBE010000039.1:39802832-39813548 GCA_024320915.1 Erigeron philadelphicus
ATCAAACACTATATCTCTGGATGTCATGACATTTAATTCATTTCTTTTTACTTTGTGTAGCAAACTTTAGGGACGATTAGCTGGCAGCAGGGAAACTTGTATCCATCTTTCATGCTACTAACGGCAAGTAAACTTGCAGTTTCTAATGCATCAGATGCTGTATCAACTCATCTATGTTTCCTTCCAGCACAGACCTTTATTTACATATGGTAATATATAGTTACCGCTTATTTTTTATTTTTACTTTATACAACATAGTTTAGCTACCAACGGAATAGAGTTTTTGACCTCTGTTAATTACTTTATATTAACTTGGTGAAATTCAGGTATATCGTGTTATTTCTGGTCACTCTTCTTGTCATTCTTCTATGGCCAACAAATGGGTTAAACATTAATCTACATGTTGGTGACTTCATTAGTAATATGTTAGGAATGTTCAGAAATAGCACCAAAGAGAAAACCGAAGATGATAACTGTGAGTATGAAATGGTTTGGGATGCTGAAGGCTCAATGCATTTAATCAAGAAAGCCTTAAAGATAGTTCCGTCAAAATCAAGTGAGAAGATAGAAAGGTAAGTTGCTATTATTTGAGCAACTGGTATGATAATCAGGTTGTAGAGATATAAGTTGCATTATTTGTTTCTCTTCCTGTTTCAGAGGAAATGCAACAATGCGATCAACAGCCAAAAAACAGATAATGCAAGAGATCAATGTTACAATGCCCCAAGATGTAACGGGTCAACTGGGCCCAGATACTGCTGCAAAGTTGGGACCTTTGAAAACCAACAAGTCAAATGTTAGAATGGTCATTCGGAGGCTGGTACGCGTTTTCCAAGTGATTTCAGTTGTTGCCGCAGTTAATGTGCCTATCTATATAATGCTGCTCTTCAGTGATTGGATCGAGAAATGATGTCAAATCAAAGCAATCCAAAATTTTGTCCGGCCATATGGTTTATAAAGCAATTTGAAATCTTCCACGTCATTATGTGTTGTAAAAGAGTTGTAGTAGTCTAGTAGAAGCTTTAATTGGATATGAATATACCTCATGTAATTGTAAACAGTTGACTCTTGTAATTTAAAGCTGTAGCCATTCTCAATAGAGCCATATCTTCCGTTCTAACAAACATGAAAATGTTTAATGCTTTCAATGTGCAAGTTAGTAAACATACTGATCTTATTAACAAAAAGTTCTTGTTTTACCCGTAAGCTTATTTTATCTTCTTTTCTGACTATTTGACTCTTATACTGTAATGTAATGAAATCTGCACAAATATATCAAGAGCCTCTAAGATTCTCATGTGCTGCAGATTTTCTTACAGTTTTTTTCTTTATGTAGTGAAGTTTGAGCATTTCTGCAGCTGGCAATGAGTTATTCCACATTGTTTATTTTCTTGGCCGTTTTGCCAGAGTGTTTCATAGCGTCTCATAATAATTTTATCCTAGTATAGATACATTCACTTGTGTGTCTATATTACTTGTCAATTTGTCGTCGGCGTTTGCATGATGTTTATCTGCTTGACTCTGCCTATTAGACGTTAAAACCAGATTAATGCCCTTTTAAGTTGTCAACTTTTTAACAAAATATTGGAAGAACGTTAAAGTATCTGTTATTCATGAATCATGATTCATAACATTCATCTCACAAAGCATGGATCAATGTAATGTTTTACACAAGGAAATGCTAGATATTTTAACAAGGAATGTATACATTTCCTTCAAATTTTCATTATACAATTGGCTTTTAAGAGAACAAGAAGATCTGCGGATCTAAAAAAAACTCAAAAGATGTCATGGTTAAACCTCCCTTTTGAGTAGCCGAACTGATCTCAGCTTCTTTCATAGTTTCCTTATGGCCATGTCTCATGATGCTCCAAGTTTCGTATCATTAAGGGAACTTTCTTTGGCGTTGATACCGAAGGAAGAAAAAAGGCAAGTGCAAAGAGTGCTTGAAAGATAAGAAAACTTTTTCAACAATTAGCAGATAGTTTAAACTATGTGGATTAAATGAGCTCTGGGTACCACGGTAAACAAAAAAGAGAGATACATGAATTAGTAACGAGGTGATCAAAAAGGCCATGCTTTCGCAGAAAAAAGTAGTAACATATAACTGTCGGTTCAAAAAGGAGCTAGTAAGTATATGTGTCGGTTAAACTGAAGAGAGAAAGTGCTAATCGTCGCCTTGGATGTACCAGCATAGAAGCATGGTAGCACAACGACCAACAATATATATACGGGCACGTTGTTGTTTGACCAAAGAAGCGCATTTTCGTGTTACACAGTTACCCTTTCTCTTTGAATGGCCTACTTTAGCAAGCACAATTGCCATGTTAAAGAGGTCCGATAGAACTGTTTATAAGATAGAAGAAATAATAATGGGAAAGAAGCTTCACAGAAGTGGAGCTGATTTCTGAGGGACACATAATTAGGTAAATACTATATATATACTCGAAAGGATTCGAGGCTATATACTTGTACTGTACAAGCTGTTATAGCAACTACATTTATATAGTTATTGTTAATAAGATGCGTATAAAAGATAATGAAGTAAAATATTGGGATGTTGTAATAAGGACAAAACAACTGGGAACATGGTTGTCTGCTTATTTGCATTGACTAGGAGGCAATTTTGGTTAATTTATGTTTTATCTTGGTTTGAAGTTTGTGTCAATGGAACATAATCCTTTAATTAGGAGATTAGATTCTAAGTCAACCACTGTGCAGTTAAGAGTCAATCTTCTAGGCATATCTCTATATGATTATGTTGTTTCTGCACAGTTTGGCAATATTTCGTTTTAAAACAGTTGGCTTTCTTTGATTTGCAAGATCCTAGGGGAAAACGTTAACATGATTTGATTCTTTGCATGGCAATAGGATACTGTTTTTTTATAATTTTTTTACATTTGCAAGATGTATCTAGAGATTTGAGCATGGTTTCATGGCATGTACCTAGCAGTAGAAGTGTAAATCGAACTGTTCAACCTGAGAAAACACAAAAACTGAGCCACAGTTTGCTATCTTGAGACGCATCATCACGGTCAGGCGGTTTAAGAAGTTAGAAACCAGGTTACCCTGTCTTGTTCTTAGATTTGGCAGAATGCCGGCTGTCTGAACCGGGCCGGTCATTCTTTGCATAAACGAGTGTATATAAATCTTCCATGTTGTAAGCTCTGTAGCTTATAATAATCACCGATTGTTTATATATTGACCAGAAACATATACGGCTTCATGAAGTTTAAAGACTCAATTCTTCAACATTACTAATGTTCAAATATATGTAGTTTGGAATTTGGATAATGTTAGATGTGTCTTGATGAAAATACTAAATTTTGAGCATATACGTTTACAAAGTTGACAAGAATAAAGAGAACATTTCCTTTTCAAAGATTAGCAAATGATGAAAAATTATAATCTAGTTTCAAACTCAATAGTTATGTCCGAATAAAAAGAAAAAACGTTATGCATTGTCAATGAAAGTTAATACAAATAAGAGACAATAACATGCTTTCAGCTTACATAAAGCTCAAAATAAGTTTAAGCAGCTACAGAGGCCATGATTAATTATAAACCATGTATTTAGGAGTTGCACTGAACTTCTGGTATCCCTTGATCACCTTGTTCACTGCATCGAGGAAATCTTTCTCTGTCACCGTCTTCCTTCGTGCTCTAATAGCATACATTCCAGCCTCTGTGCACACACTTCTTATGTCCGCACCTGCACGATTAAAACTAATGTCACTTACAAGTTCCAACATACACAACAATTTAGGGGGGAATGGAAAGAAAATGAATTGGACATTGGGTCCATATCTTTTAAGGAATCCTAAATATAAAAAAACATACGAGTATTATAGTTAGACATCAACACAAAATTTGAAAGAGGTTACAATGACGTGTCATTTATGTATAATCCAAATAAGCATAATTTAACAATAACATGGAATTTTAATTTTTTTTCCTAAACGAGTTTCATCATATTTTAGGCAGCCCTCAGATCCATTATTCCATTGCCAAAGCTTCCCTCACACCGATAGCTACTTTGATCCAGTGTATCAACTTTTAATACACAGGCAACTGTTAGGAGCAGGGAGGCAATTTCATGCAAACCCATCTGATTGAAGTCATGAAACAAATTCCATCTTTTACTTTGTTAATAATCTATACGAATGTCGGCAGAAGGATGATTGATCGAGAAAGGGAACGGTATAACTGTGGATTTGAAGAAGAAGCTGCCCACAGTGAAGCCCATGGGAGTGGTGAATAGAATGGTATTGATATAGAAGGTCATAGTCGAAGGAAAGTGATCCTGACAAGGGGATGTTCACTGGTACAGATAGGCTTTACGCCTTTACCATGTAAAGTTTTGATCTGTTACTACATACTAGTTTGGCTTTTTTTTCACAAAAGGGGTAGGCTAACCAGGAAAGAGAAAGCGTCCGGTGACCCTAGCTTAACACATATAGGGTCATTTTTTAATTCCATATCAGGTCTGGTGCCCAGTTAAGGTCTGCTTTGGATAAAGGGGTTGAACCCAGAGCTAGCTCATTGTCCCCGAAAAACGTGGAAGCAAAGCACTAGACTAGCAATCTAGGGTGTTTCAGTGAGGGCCATAAATGTGGTACCAACACAAAGAAAACTATGAATAACAGGGGTCAAGATCAGCGAATAAGAAGATGGGGAAGAAGCTTCATTGTCTAGAGAGTAAGAGCCCGAACCACCAGCTATGGACCCTACATAATTGGTTAAGAGCTATACACAAGGGTCCCTTAGATGTATGTTATTAGAAGTTTAAAGCCTATAATGTGTGTTTCGGAGTAGACACCCAAAAACAAATGTTGACCCAATGTACATTCGACTTTCATGCAATCTGGCCATCAATCTAATGTAATATTTAGTGGAAAAAATAAGAGACATACCAGTAGAATTCGGGCAAAGGCGTGCCAAAAGCTCAAAGCGGATATCCCTTTCACAGTTCATTGTTCGTGTATGAATCTTGAATATCTGTGTTCTACTTTCCATATCTGGTAATCCGAACTCGACTTTACGATCCAACCTTCCAGGCCGTAACAATGCTGGGTCCAGCGTATCTGGTCTGGAATACAAAACATTAGTCAAGTATCTGAATTAGCCTTTGCAAAAGTTTGAAATCGGTGGTCATCAAAACTAGTTGTCTAATATATACATACCTGTTTGTGGCCATAAGAACCTTGATGTTACCACGAGCATCAAATCCGTCGAGTTGATTCACAATTTCAAGCATGGTTCTTTGGACTTCATTATCTCCACCAGCACCATCATCAAAACGTGCACCACCAATTGCATCAACTTCGTCAAAGAAGACGATGCAAGCCTTTTTCGAACGTTCCATCTGTGGGTCAAGTATTCGTTTCAGCTCAGTAGATGGTCTTCACACTCATGTAATGGCAATAAGTAAATAACGATACAATTAGTAGAACAAAATTTGGCTGTAACCTGAAATAGTTCTTGAACCATGCGAGCTCCTTCACCCACATACTTTTGTAGCAATTCACTTCCAATGAAACGGATAAAACATGCATCAGTCCTATTAGCAACAGCTGTGGCTAAAAGTGTTTTGCCGGTTCCAGGTGGGCCACAGCAGAGAACACCTTTGGGAGGGTCGATTCCAAGCAGGACAAATTTCTCATGGTGCAGCATAGACAACTCAACAACCTGCACACACAGAAGATATTATACAACCAATCCTAGAAAATATAAACACAAGCTTTTTAACGCACAAACTGAGATAATCGGAACAATTGTTACCTCTCTCATTTTTTCCATCTGTTCCTTACATCCACCGACATCATTATATGTCACGTCAGGTTTTTCCTCCACCGTCATCATTGTCGCACTGGATCGATCTTAGAGCGGAATCTGAATCTCGTATTTGTTCCGATCAACACTGCAAGTTTAAGCACCAACATCAGTAACTACTTCCTTGAAAAAGCACAAGTTTAAGCAAAAACATTTTCACTATAACCTACCCAACACGCATGCCTTCTTCAATATCAGTAGGTGAGACTTTGTCACCCAATGCAACAACAAACTGAAAATACATAGCAACCGATGAGATAGTTAGAATATATACTTGATCAAAGTCCTAAATCCTAGTAGAGAAAATAAATTTGCAATTGCAATTGCATACCTTTGCAATTTGCTTGATATTTATAACGTACTTTGCGTCATCTGTGTTTGGAATAATTATCTTTGTGCATCTAGCCACCTGATTGGCAAAAATGGATCAGTATTTGTGATGAAGATAAGAGAAAAAGGGTAAAAATAAAGATTTTTACATAAGTTGAAAACAATCTGAACCTGAAGAGGTTGCTGCTCCTGCATCATCTGTTTATCGGACACAAGATCCCACTGGCTAGGTGCAGCTAAACCAGACTCCTTAGTGCCACATAAATCATTCATCTTTTTGGCCATATCCTTTACATCCTTCTCAGCTTTCTTGATGCTGGTCAAATTAGGTCCTAATCCCTGCATACATCATCACCTTGTGTTAGTCTAGGGCAGGGTAACATAGTGCAAAATATAGACATACATGTCACCAAATAAACTACAGTCATCAATCCACAAACAAAAAAGCAGAAATGTGTTTGTTCAAACCCTGGCAGATTGAGAAAAATGGAATACATACAAACATGTGTACAACAACCAAAAAACTACAAAGCCCTGACTTCCGTGAGTCCGTCTACTTCAGATAACTAAAATCTTCCTAACTTTGTTAATAACTAACGGTGGTTTGCGTTTTTGCGATTGCTTGTTTAAACTGCTTGTGTGTCTTGATACAGGCAAGACGCATCATCGGTAGTAACAAAACTCAAATTTGTTTATGATGTAACAAACACGCAGTTAGATAAACTCATAAGCAGCAGGCTGAGAATCTACCGTTCTTCTAACTTAAGAATTTAAAGTGTAATTAACATAAATTCATATAAGCTTTTCAAAATTTTAAAACCTTTCAAAGTCAAACAGCAAAAAGTTAACAGCTTTCATTATGTCCATTAAAGGTTTTGGTAAAATTATAAACCTTTAAACTTAACAAGATACACAATATCTAATTATAAATACTACATATGTATCTATAAATCTCTTAATTTATCCAACTCATATAATTATACACAAACATCTTTTATTTTCCAAAAATGCCTTCTCTAATATTTGATTTTAAAAGGAGATCACATTTTTTGTAAATCAAATATATAACTTAATCCAGTTTAGGCACTTTTCACATTCAATTTTCACATTCAATTACAATAGTAAAAGGTATAATAGACAAAACAATATAGGACCATTTCTTAACTAAAATGGCCATATTGAAAATGTTGGGTTTTAACTAAATTAGCAATTAAACAGAAGACATCAGTTACTACAGTTCACTTTTAACTATTTGAAAAGTCAAACGATCAAAGACTTCTAATTTACATTATCTTAGTTAAAATGCGTTAATAGTGTTCACTTAGATCAAAATGTTGCACTATTCTTGGAAATGAGTGAATGCAGGGGTTAATGATCATACCTGTTTAGTAGAGCTCCGCTTTTGGGTACTTGTGGATTAAAGAAAATATATGTTTTGCTACTTGCTAGTTGACTGTAGTTGCGGTCGTTCTGCAATTAGCTAAACGTTGTTAGCTATTTTCAGTAAAAAATTTGCCAATGGTTATCAACTTTTTAGAATTGAAGTTACCTGTATATGTAATTACTCGGGTAAGTGCTTTGAGGGGTATCATCTTTGGCATGTATGACAATATCGGAGAAGACATCAATAGCTCCACAAAATTCGCATGCATTGCTACAGTTACCTAAAACTTATGACAATGAATAGATTAACACCATGTAATGAGAGAAATATTTGTTATAGAAATAGAAATTAATAAGCTAGATTACCTTAATATAATAAAAATCAACAGCAATTGTGGCAGAGATTAAAGAGCCAAAGAAACAGACCACCAAAGTGAAGATATACATAACCAAACAGCAACAACCAACTGGAAGCCCCAACAAAGACAACTCCTACAACAACCGTATTCCGGAAAATGTTGGTTACTTGTATGAATTTAAACACTCAAGAAAAACATTTACAACAAAGACAACCGAAAACACCAAAAACAACTAAAAAGCAAGTGAAGCCCCTTATATAATGACATGGTAAATAAGATAAACACAAAAACGGGAATCAAGAAGAAACCATAACAGTGAGAACCTAAATATTGAATTAGGATCCCGAAAGAAAAAAAAAAGGATTACGTAAATTTCTATTAGAATCTGAAAAAATTACCTTAACCAATTGAAACATCAAAAGTTGTTTGACCAATTGAAACCCTAGCTGCAGCAGCAGCTTCTTCTTGACTAATAGGAGCCGTAGTGAAAAAAGTTGATGGAAATCGAAAGAATGTCAATCAATCCCATTTCTTCTCATTTTCCTTTTTCTTTTCTTTTTTTCTTTCTTTTTTTTTCTGTGATCTTTTCTTTTTTCTTTTGTTTCTTTTTTCTGTTTTTCTTTTTCTTTTTTTTTTCTATAATCTTTTTTTTTCTTTTTTTCTTTCTTTTTTTTCTATAATCTTTTCTTTTTTCTTTTTTTCTTTTATTTTTTTCTATAATCAAAACAAAAGAAAGTGTGTTATGAAATGCCACCATTGAGGAGATGGTTATCAGAGTACCAAAACTCGTTTTTGCAGAGTACACGAGTTCCATTTTTTTTTTACAAAGCCTGCAATTTAGAGACTGTATTAGAACAAAAGCAAACCCCACTTGCAAGAATACTAGAAAAGTGAAGTTCCATAAGAAGATTGAGGCAATACCAGAGGGCCTATCCATGAAGTTCCATAACAGTGTTTGATTTCCAAATTTTCATCGTCACTTGAATCCTTACTGGCACTGATTTCTCGTGAATCTGCTGATATAGAACATTTGAGCATAGTGTCATCCTGAAACGTACATCACGATTATCAACAAGGTGTTGCAGATTGATACATCAAATGGCTTATACTACGAAGTCATTCAAAAGTGCAAAACTGGTCTGTCTAACATTTAAATCAGATTAAGCATGCAAATTCAATAGTTGAGCAAAATGATCACCTAAATATAAGTTGTTTTATCACAGAAATAACTATAATAATAACAACAAGTGATGATATATATATAAGATGAAGGAGGATTACTTTCTCAAAAAGACGCCGGGAATAGTCATACGAAGACGACGATGCTGGAGTTGTTGTTGATGAAGTTGCTGATGCAGTTCTGCAACTTTCTGCTACAATCGAGCAATCTCCTCAAGTTCTGCTCGTCTTTATTTGTGAAACTAGGTAGATCATGTCGCGCGTTGCGCCCGGCTGCAACAAAAGGAGGGGCCTTGTTCTGGTTCATTGGATTTAAACTCGAATCTCTTGAATTATCAATATCATAACCTTCACAAAAAATAAAAAACCATTAGAAATTACCTCTGGTTGTATAGATATACACGCCACACTTGGTGACAAAAACATTTGAAAGGAATTGACGACTTACGGCCGATAATTTTCATTTCTGTACTTCTGATGACAGCCAAACAGTATACAAATTCATGCTGCATATAATTAAGACATGATAATTATGAGTGTGAACTTGTCAGAATATGGAATAATTTTCGATAAGTAGAAAACAATCTGAACCTGAAGAGGTTGCTCCTCCTGCATCATCTGTTTATTGGACACAAGATCCCACTGGCTAGGTGCAGCCAGTGTCTCACTCCTTAATGCCACATAAATCATTGATCCTTTTGGCCATATCCTTTACATCCTTCTCAGGTTTCTTGATGCTGGTCGATAGGGTTCTAATCCCTGCATACATCATCACCTTGTATTAGTCTAGGGCAGGGTAACATAGTGCAAAATATAGACGATACATGTCACCAAATAAACTACGTTATCAATCCACAAACAAAAAAGCAGAAATGTGTTTGCTCAAACCCTGGCAGATTGAGAAAAATGAAATACATACAAACATGTGTACAACAACGAAAAACTACAAAGCCCTGACTTCCGTCTACTTCAGATAACTAAAATCTTCCAAACTTTGTTAATAACTAATGGTGGTTTGCGTTTTTGCGATTGCTTGTTTAAACTGCATATGTTTCTTGATACAGGCAAGACGCATAATCCGTTGTAACAAAACACGCAGTTAGATAAGCTCATAAGCAGCAGGCTGGGAATCTACCGTTCTTCAAGGTTGTAAATATCGGTTTCGGTATCGTATCGGCCGACCCCGACATGCGATATATCGGCTATGTCTGGGATATATCGGATACCCTAAATTAGTAAAGGAATTCATCTAAATATATATATATATACTAACAATATATACAATTTGACATAACTTTACATACCTTTCAATCTTAATTGCTATGTTATGAAGCAAATTTTACATACCTTTTAATCTTAAAGTCAGAAACCCTACTTTTGGTTTATTAAAAAAAAAAAAAAAACCGAAAAAAATAAAGTCAACTTTTTTGACCGATATTGACGATATTGACCGACATTTGACCGAAACGATAAGTTCAGCCGATAACCCATATATCGTATCAGTTGAAGGCCGACATCCGATATATCGGCCGATATGGCCGATATTTGCAACCATGATTCTACACAAGGCATGTGAAGTGATGAAAGCTGTATGTAAAAAGTTAGAAAACAGTCATTCATGGAACATACTTTC
>JANDBE010000039.1:39919894-39930760 GCA_024320915.1 Erigeron philadelphicus
GCACGACGACTCATAGGGGTAAACCCTGCCCTTTCAGACTTGAACCTGAGTATACTCAAACCAAGCCTTCATAAAATGACTTCCTATGTATTTCCCAAGTTTTGAACCCAAAACCTTCTAATTGTAAGACATGTGCTCAATCATTTAAGATAATTAGGAAGTACAGATGAGTACAACTAATCCTTAAAGGTATGATCTTAAATTAATTATTCTTTGCTAATATAGTGTTTAAGACACTCTTGTTTTTTAATGATCAAGTCCATAGATGAATCCATGCTATCGACGTTTTTAGACATATTATGAAATGCTTGATAAACACAAAACATCCAATCAAGAAAAAAGTTTGTCCTTGATTGAGATGCGTATGAATATTGGTTTGTATAAGTAGCAACCATGTGTTTTCAGATTTACCACTCAATTATATAGATGCGTATGAATAATGTTACAAAATTTATATTTTAGCAATAATAATACTATAACCTTGCTACCTAATCATGGCAAAACCACTAGAAGTCAAATTAATTAAAGAAAGAAAAAAAAAAGTTTCCATTTTTTTCCTAATATATAGTAGAAGCCTAGCACATACTCTTTTAGTTTTTTCTCCTTAACTTTGAATTATATATCTATCTTAATTTCCTTCCAAACAACTTTCTTTCTTGAAAACATCATATCACAAAAATGGCTACAAGTATCACTACATCACCATTGTTCTTGATCCATCATGCTCCAAGTAGTAATCCCATCAACAAGAAAACATCAAAAAGGGTATTAATGCTTGCAAAAAGAGACTCCCATAACACATCTTCATCTCTTATTCAAGTTGGATCACCCATCAAAATTCAAAAGGTATATATGCTTTATTCATTTTTTACTCTTGTTATTCATTTCTTGTTCCATACAAAATGGGAGTACTTCACTGCTGTGACAAAATGACCAATGATTTGTTGTATAATAATTACTATAATTATATATAAATTAGACCCTTTTTTCTTAATAGGTTTTTGAAGACAATTCTAGAGGAATAGTGTGTTATATGGATGATAAAGGTGAGATAACATGTGAAGGATTTGATGAAGGTCCTCGACTTCATCAAGGTGCTTCAAGATTTTCTTGTTATCAACGGTAAACTTTCTTTTAAAAGTACATTTTTTTATTTCATTGCAATAATTTATATGAAATATGATTATTTATACAATTGTTGTTTTTTTTTTTGACAGAGTTGATCAAGATATCGTAGATCTTCTTAAAAGAAGTTTACTTCAAGTTACAGATGGTGGTAAAGTCAACTAACCATGGTTGTCAAACATAGTTCTAACCCACATATATGTATAGAGAGATCAGAGATGGAGGGAGAAACTATCTTTTGATTAAGCTGTTAAATAATGGATCTGACATGATGAAAAATATCATTGCAAAGTTTTTTATGCACACATGTATTCATGCAACAAAAAAAGGTTGTATGTGACTATGTACATATATATATGTGTGTATATGATGTGTATCTACATATCTGTTTCTCTACAAATGCATAGTTTGTGTATGAATAATTTGATGGTGAAATAAAAGTTCATAGTTTCAGCAAAATCTCATTTTCGCTACAGTTTTCGCAGGTTTTCGTTTCTGTTTTCCATCCATACCACTTTCTTGGGTTCATAGAGAACCATACCAATAAACCCATTATGTGGGGCAAGGAAAGCATAATAATGACCTTATAATATACAAAAGGAGCAAATAGCAGTAACAACTAACAAGGATAGATTAAGGTCCCAATAATGAACAAGTAAAAAAAAAAATATATGTGGATATGCATTGAATCTAGGAAATCAGTAACATACTAATAACTACAACAAATGAAGATTGAAAATTGCAGATTGATATACATACAAGGAAATCATAATTTACAAAAATATATATGCAAGGTTAAATTATAGAAACAGTATAACAAATCCTGAACCCCCTAAAAAAATACCTCCAGATGAACATCCATGGCTATGAAGCTGTATTTCTTTCTGCCTGTTAGCCATCGTTAACAACGGAATTCCACTGCTAAAAGATGAAAACTGAATTTTCCAGACCTTGAAGTTTGGAAGGGAGTGAAGCCAGAAATGGAGATGGATTGGAAATATACAACGCGAGCCAATATACTGACATACAACATCAATCAGCAGCAGCGGCAGAAGTCCCATTTTGGCTATTATTATCGTCTAACAAATCTGTTTGGGACTGGCTACGTATAAGAGTAGGAGGAGACCATTGATCAGGGACCATCAAAAAATAGGTTGTCATGGCTTTCCTGAATCTTTTCTTGTACTGCTTTGGTGAGATTACTGTCGGAGACGCGTTCTTGGGTCCACCCAAAATACCTGAAGCCTTTACCCATGTTTCTAGGTGTTTGTCCCATGTATATTGTCTCATGAAGTCGATAATTCCTAAAACAAGTTCGTGCTTTTCTTCATCTACCCCAACCAGCAAAGAATAGTCCATTACATCAACCGACTGCAATGATAGATTTAGGAACTTCATTATTACAAGAATAATACGAGACATATAAAAACTGATCCACAAGATGAAAAAAAAAACTTACAGCAAGAAAAGCAGTGTCGTTCCAGACAGCTCGTTCCAACAATCGTTTGGCCTTGTTGCCAACAAAAATAGGAGAAGTTGGCATAGCTTCTATCAAATTCTGATCTAGTAAAACCTTGTTGCTTCCACTAGAATCAGGGTTATAACGTGACCTCGATGATCCTTTAAGGTCATAAAGCCGTGTTAAATTCCTTCCAAACAAAAGGTTCTCCATAATCAGCACATCCATTTTCACTTCTTTCCCACCTTTCACGTGCTTAGTGATAACCTACACATAGATTCCAACAAAATAGAACGTATAAAAACCAAATCAGGTAAAGCGTAACAACTAGAGTATGAATTATAAAAGTACCTGATAAATGCCCAATATCTTTGCCAGGCATGTAGGACTTCCGGTACCAATTGATTCAGACAGATACTTAAAGTAAGCAGGAGCAAATTTGATAAAGGACTCCAGCTCTGTCTTTGTAACCTGTTTAATTATGAACCGGTCATCTAATGTTTTTGCAAAGAACACGTTACTTTTACCACCCTGGGCTCCCCACTTCTTACAACGGCTAAGAGACCTTATATAATCCATTTCAGAAGGGCAAGATATTCTCCGTAATGCTTCAAATTGCTTTGCGTAGTAAGCAGTCACTGTGTATCTTACTTTACCAAGTGGACTATCGTCTGTAAACTCAACTCTGGAATGCAAAGATTTTGTTTGTGACACAGGATCCGACATTAATGAGGCACGTGATCCTGACATCAATAAAATACCATCATCCGCTATACTTTTGAGAGATTCCATTGACATCCCATCAGCATTACTAAATGACCGAAACATTGATGCATCAACAGACTGTGATTCCCCGCCTTCTTTTTGTCTCTCAAACTCACCAGACACTTGGGAAATATAATCAGGTGAAAGCAACGCATAGGATATGATACTAGTGGGCTCATCATCATACACAGGTATAACAGTGTCGTTGATTCCGACAGCTAAAAGCAACCTGGCCCCACCTTGTTGGAGTTCAGATTCCCGAAAGGAGGAGATGTAGACGGGATTATACCCATTGAGTGGGTCGAGTTTCTGAGAAGTTGCTAAGAAGTTTTTGTTTAAAGAACGGTAGAAGTTGAGAAACGGCATACCTAACCAGCTCGATGAATCTTCTATGGCTTCAGATCCTTTGGTGGATAATACAGGGGATAAGAATGATGATGTCTTAGATTCTTCCATACGATCTCCCTTTTCCAGTTTATCAGAATCATTCACGTCTAATTCAGATAATACAGAAGATTCTGGGTGGTTTCCTGTCCAGGCAGCCTCAAGAGTGTCTGATAAACTTGCCATAACTGGAAACTGTCCTTCAGAGACAGCCCGACGCACACTTACATTTGAAATTAGTGAATCAGAGGGCTCGTTTTCTTCCATTGGGCTTGGATTTTCATCCACTTTACTATCTTTACTAATGTCAGCACTTGTTTCGTTTTCACCAACATCTGAAACATTACATGAATCAACAGCTGACTTCGAGTCAACAAACGTTTCAATGAGTTTATCATCATACTCTGATTCCAAATCATTTAAATAGGCTCGTGGGCTATTGCTATCAGCATTAGAAGCATATACAAGACGGTGGTCCCACACATAAGATTGAAACAGAAGTTGCCTCCTCAGGCGGTTGATCTCAAGAATATCAATAATAGGCTGCCCACTTTTCACCTCATGGTTCAAAATCTTTTGCAGGGACTCCTGTAATAGTAGCACAAAGTTAGTAACTTTAGATAACTGATTCCTAATGATAAAGTGTAAGCACAGGAATCACCTCAAACTCTGACTTTTCTTTTCGCAACATTACATCCAAATCTGCTATTTGCCGTCTAGATTGTGGCATTTTCAGGCTACCATTAGCTAACCCTGTCGGTCTCTGATCTGCCATACGGCTCAGAGTGTTCAGAATCTCCGAAAATAATAGCTCTGAGCGGCGAATAACCTGTTAAAGCATACATTTAGCATGCCATATTTGACCTAATTCTACTAAAAACTGATGTAACATAATAGCTCTGAACCTCGTCCACTTCATGTTGAACCCACTCGAGATTCTCATATTTGAATTCAAGTTTATGAGGAGGGAGGTAGACAGAATGGACATCAATAGATGCATAACGAAAGCAAGCAACCATTTTCCCAAACCTGCATATGCAGCCATAAGATTACGAATTGTGTTGTTTAATATACAGAAAAAGAGATCAAGGGTTCTAAAGCAAAAGTACCCATAAAAGCGAAGACAATCTCGATGCAGAGAATGACCACAGCTGGCAACCCTGCTGGCAGCCGCATGGTTTGAAAAACTGAGTTCTAAGAACTTCCCAAAGGACAAACCCCATGCAGCGTCTGACATCACTATTCTACGAGTTGCAGGAGGGAAGCCACTTGTCCGGGGACATCTTAAACATCTGTGCCACATCCAAATCTTACCCTCCTTTTCGCCTGGCAACAGAAATTCAGGCAACTTCTTCACAGATATGGTCAGAGTTCCTTGTCTATGAGTGTAACACTGTACATGTGCTTCTGATGGCATCTCACATGACCGGCATCTATAACCCTGTCCAAAAACCCGCTATAAGCTAACACAAACAAACACACACACACACATATATATAGATGGTTGGCTTACTGGATCAAACAAATCATCGCGGAGAAAGCGGCCAAGTGGTTTATCCGAGGTGCCATAATATTTAATGCGAAAAAGATGGGACCGCTCACAAACAGTTCCCTTCCACACACACCGAGATGACAGGGAAACCAAAATACTTTGGTGATCTGAAGGCGACGGGGGAAACTCTTCCTTTGAACTGGAAGCATCCTCCTTCCCATTCTTTCCATCCAACTGCAGAGATAATATATCTGAAGTGACATGGTCCACACTAGTCGTACACTTACTATCATCTCCTTGAGCCGGAGGAGGCTCAAAACTGTTGGATGCAGAAGTAACTACCTTAGACAAACCACTTGGTGCCCTAATAGGAGTGGGCTCAGCACCGATACCCTCCGGAACTTTTAATTTTGAAGAAGGAACAGAAGTCAAGAATGAGCTGGCCTTTGACACATTTGGGCTGCCTTCCAACTTCTGGTTGATGATAGAAGAGAACATTTCTGACATGGAGACATTGTGCGTCTCAGTGTAGGGTTGATGAATCTGAGCTTTATCATTCACAGGGCCTGTAAAACCAGAAATCGTAGAAATTGACCGCTCAATATTTGATGGTTTATCAGGAAGTGCCACAGTTAGTGCAGCATTCAAGGGCAACTCAGGCAATGAAGCTCCCTCGTCAGCAAGAAAAGAAGTCTCCAAAGCCAAATGATAAGCAGCAAAAACTCCATACTGCACTACATGCTTTACTTTCTTCAGTTCGTCACCACTCGCACCTCTTAGTAATATCTGAAAATACCATTACATAGAATGAAGCAATATACAACTAAAAGAACCAGTTTTTCCAAAACAACTAGACAGACATACGGAGGAGGATTTCAATGTTTAGGGTACCCGGGAAGGGTGAGTCTTCGACTCAAATGCATGCGCTACCCGGGAAAGGCGAGTCCTTGACTCAAATGTATACGCCCTAGCCAGGGTATAACCGTGACCATTTCCGAACGGTTTCCCTGGTGATGTTTACCCAGGAAAATATGAACCCAAGACCTCTTGTGAGGACATCAAGACACCTGACCACTAGGCTACCCCAGTGGTCGTTAAAGAATCAGTCTTCTCTACCTTTTTAGTTTTTAATAGATGGGAATCACTTACAGTGCAACCAAATGGCTTCGGGCACCCTTCAAAGTACATCAGTGTCTTCACAAGCTTTTTCCCGCCCTGTCCAGCGCTTCCATGTTCTTCCTGGAACCTTTTAACATGAAACAGATCTGAATGTCCCAATGTCTGAGACGAGAGATGATCAATTGAAGGAACTATCTGAGCCCCAGTGCACCGCGCTATTCGTTCCAGAAGTGGCCTTTTGATATTTAATACAAGAGATATATCCTTTGCAAGAAGATATTCTTGTGCATACCGAGATACTGATTTCTCAACCAAAAGGACATCTGGATGGTGTGCATCTATCTTTGCCACAGCCATCTTTAGATGATCCATTTCCTAGACACGGACTATACCATAAGTCTAAAGTTATCATTTTCGAAATCATAAAAGTTTTATAATAAAAGAAAATTGAAACCTGCTGCAACAGAGTATCAAAGCTTGACAGATGATTAGAAACACGCTGATACTCGAGAGCCCCACCAAGGATTAAGAAACGAGGCTTTTCTATCCTTGATGTCATCCGTCTATGAGCCACATTTTTCTTACAAACGACTCCTTTCACCACAATACTAAAACAAAGAAAACAGAAAACTTAATATCATAATACAAGAAAACTAGAAAGTATGTTAGACCACTAAAATGCCAACCTGTCAGAACGACGCCCAGAAGCTAAACATTTAATCTTGACATATCCTCCTGGGTCCATCCCGCCACCTTTGCTGGTGTCTGGTTTTAACAACGACGCAGCTTCCCAAGACAACGATGTAATTATTTCTAACCAACTATCATTATCATCTTCTTCGTCATCAGTAACAAGGTTCTCAACTTGCAACAACTGCGATACCAAAGCCCTAAAATGCCCATCGACTACATTTTTCATTGCTTTCTTGTGCTCTTCATTTGATCTGTCTCTATTGCGGCATTCTCCACTTCCGAGGTTGCTTGAAGAACGCAGATATCCCCATTCACCGGCAGCATCCCCATTGTCATCGTCGTCATCATCATCAAATAAAAGAGCTTCCCTCTCATCTTCTTCATCTTCTGGTTCAGGAGGCAACCATAGAACCCCATTGTTCTCAAAATCCACAGGTTCAGGGACATCTTGTGCAACATATATAGAGGAAGAAGAAGCTTCACATTCATCACTAACATCATTTGCATCTTCTTTTTTCTCAAGTTGTTGAACATCTTGTAAGGAACAGCTACTTTCACTTTTTGCATCAGCAGCTTGTCCATCCGGATGCCCTTTTTGAGAATCATAATCAGTATCCATGTCATCCAACATTGATTCATCATAATAACCATTTTCGATCTGCAAAATTTGTCTTCCACCAGTAGCTAGCTGATAAGCATATTCTTCGTCAAAGTCTTCACCCCTGGCGACAGTAAAAGACAAGCACAATCAACTGACAATAAGAAGAAAAACTGAAAAAGAATATATCTGCGATCATGTTTTACAAAGAAAGGAAACCTGTTAATGTAAACATCAAAATGGGCAGGAGACTGAGCAGCCACATCAAGAAGCAATTCATCACTCCTTTTAGCTAGTTCATTTTGCTCGTCTAAATTCGACTCCATTACCACAGACTGGTGTGACCCGTATCCAGGAGGGTAATGGGTATGACTATAAGAACAACCCGAGTGCGACACAGATGCAAAGGTAATGCCACTACTGTCTGCAGTGCCGCTAGATTTAGTACTAATGAGACTAACAGCTGACGGTGAGGTACTAAAATCCAAAGTGGAATCAAGAACCCCATGATCAACAGAGGCAGCTAATCCGCCTTGTTGCCATTGCTTAAAACAATAATTACACGCCCTAATCTTTTCCGTATCCTCCCTAATTATATCTTGATCACTAGATCTAGCCGGAATCCAATTATGAGTACACTTAGCACAAAACACTCTCCCACAAAGCCTACAATGATGTCTTCTGTTGAACAACGAAAATTGTAAATCACACTCGTAACATACCCTGCAACTCTGATCGGGCATCCAAAAGTCCCTCGACACATTAGCTGGCTCACTCCGCCGAGGGATCCACGATTTCAAATTACCTATCAGATTACTTAACTGATTCTCCGGTGAATCCATATATACGAGTCAAACAACTTTCTTATCCCACTCATTATGTAATTCTCATTTGTTCGCCAAATTAAACAATCTAACTTATCACATGCTCGATTCGACCATCCTAATCCTCCGACTTTCGAAACACGACACTCTAACTAATTCTGTTTCGTAATCTATTCATAACATCAATAACGCTATACATACATACTCTATATATATATTATTCTATATATATACAAATAAAAACTTTACTCGAAAACGCCAACCAGCATATGTCTGTCGGAACGCAATCTCTATTTAATCACAGACCTACAAAACAAGACATATAGATACAGATTACATATATATACACACACACATATAAACATATATAATATATATATATATATATATATATTAGAAATGAATAAAAAAAACAAACAAATCACATGCAACAAAGAGATGGAGAGAGAAAATGGACCTGAGTTGAATCAACAAATTGAATAATTAATGATTACAATTATTATACTCTGTAATCTATTAATTAAATAATGAAATGATAAAGAATAAAATTTAGGGAAGATATTATTGGTTTATATAAACATTTTTATAAAAATGTAATAATTTAGGGTTTGTGTGTGTCTATGAGGAAGAAGATAATAAATAAAATTTTAGAAAAGAAGATTTTTGAGAATTAATCTTGCACCATAAAATGTGAGATCAAGGGGACAGAGATGGTGACATGTTTACGTGAATTACAGTATATATTTGTTGTATAAACATGACATTAATATTAATAATGTATACAAGATACGCCTAACATGAAGATAACTACATTTATCAACTTTGCTTCTTGTCTAATAAATGTTACATGTCATGTTTTCTAGTTCTTTATTTGTGTTTAGTCTAAAGTATATGTAGGATTTCACCATTATATGGTGAGACGGTGAGATGTCTTTAATACTAGTTGTTAAAAAAATAATTTTCTTTGTTTTGTAAGGTCTCTGCCAACGCCTAGGTCGTTGCTCTTCCTCAAACTCGTCGACCAAGGACTCCATTGGCAGGGGGTTGTTTATGAGGCTCTTCGATGGGCCTAGTTCGTTGGGTCAAAATGGAAGGACGAGAAGGAGAGAGCAGGGTGTGGGCTAGCTTCATTTTTTTTGTTTTTTTGTTTTGTTTTTGTTTTGTATTTTAATTGAGGAAGAGGTGAGGATGGTAGTGATTGAGGAAGGGGTGTTTTAGGAGAGAGAAAAGTTGATATGATAGTGAGGAAAAACGAGAACTAATTCAACGGTTGGCTGAAGTCTAAATAAATTGGTTACTTTTTATTCTAGTACACAAGATAAACATAACAAAATGCCAATAGTGGTATATATATGTTGTGGCCACATAATGGTCTTGAATGACTTTAAAGCAAAAATATGTGAAAAAACCAATAAATAATTTGTAATAAAAATACTTAAACTGTTTAAGTTAAACAAGATGTAACAAAAATCAAATAGTTGAATAAGGTGTAACATGAGTGAATTGTAACCGCCACACAGGCGGGTTACTATTCATAAGTCTTATATGGTTAGTAAATATCAATATAGATATATAGATATAAAGTTTTTAGTATTTGGAATCAATTTAGATAAATTATAAGCAGAGACCAAATTTTGTAATTCGTAAATCGAAATAACCGACTCAAACTAACACGAAATCACGAATGGTTCGATATTTGGACCATATCACAACAACCTTGTTTTCACTTTGAAAGTTAAGAGTAAAATTTGGATAATTTGTTAAAATATTTCTTAAATTTTAAGTATACCAAACGGAAGAGATAGACACGCAAATAAATAATTGCTAGAACGTGATTTATATGTAACAACCCCAATCAGACAACTTGCATCGATAAAATATTCTTTTTGACCAATATTGATAACTCTATTTTCCTAATCAACAAAAGAAAAAATCAATAAGACCATACCATACTATATCGATGAAAATAACTGTTAATGATAACAAACTTACGTAGTCAAGTAATCAAGATGCTTACTTTGTTAATTGATTGACGTGTGTCACTTTCTATGCCAAACAAAAACAGCTAATTAATTTCTTAATTAAAAAAGGTGATGTGTATTTTCATGACAAATCGTTTACTGATTGATTTAGTTAAAATGACGTTAAACTTACTTATTTTTGGAAGGACTAAATAAGTTATAGTACTTCATAAGATTAAGTTTCCATAATTATCGAATTATATTATACTTATTAAATTTTTCAATATCATTAGGTGGGCAGGTGGCATATATGAAACGTACAAATATGGTTTCTTAAGACATATACGAGTCACTACTAGAAAAATAGCCTTTAATGACACCTAAATTATGACACACACATTTTAATGACAAGCAAAAACGAGTGTCATAAAAATACTGTCATAAAT
>JANDBE010000039.1:40244021-40256403 GCA_024320915.1 Erigeron philadelphicus
CAAATACTGGTCTAACCCGTTGGAGACAAAGTAAGAACCTTTTAGCCCATATATGTTGTCTTTATGAAATTTCACTATCGGTATTTATTCAACTACGCAAAACATCAACTCAAACTACCTCTATGAGCATTAGTAATCGTTACCCCACATAGATGTGGCAACATGGGCCGGTAATGGATCAGATTGTGTGTTTTTTTGGTCATTTTGGGTTGATCCGGCAACATCTCCGTTTTTAATTTATATACTTAATTTGAAGATACTTATAAAAATCTTTATTGTTAAAATAGTATACCTAATTCTTTTGGATAGAAGCATTCAGGATGTTGTAAACATCTGAATACACTTTGGGTGGTCGATGTCCGATCGTTTTTCTTTTTAGACGATTGTTTTGGCTTTACCCATTTGACCCAGATGAATCAAATATAACCCATCGAGCCCAGTTTCTTGAGTGATAGCCTTGATGTTGACAGGTTTCCCCATCATTTCATTTATGTAATCATTGAGGGTATTTTAGCTGTTTGTACAAAATAATACTTCAAGTGTTTTACCTATTTGTTTGTGACTGAATCATATCGGGTTATAAACGAGTCAAAGGGGTAGAATCATAAAAGTTGGTTTTAATGAATTAATGAAATGGGTGGAATGTTACCCATTATCTTATTGCATAATTTTCTTCAATTATATTATTAAAGAAATTGGATTATCATGAAAATATGTAATTGTTGTAAATTTGTAAATCATATCTTATAAAACTGTTAGATTATTATAATTAATATAAATACTTGATCTGTAGTTAATCTGGTTAACCTTGTCAGACCCATGTCCAAAAAGTCTTTTTTGGCCTGATACCCAACCTGCCGATTTGGCTAACTCTAGCTATTGTATTGACATCTTGTCATTTTATTCTTGCTTCAAACTACATACACGGTCAACAATTTCTTTTTGTTTAAGAATTGAACTCCATGGTTCTGTTCATTTTCAGGTTACCAAATGCTCCTGACATGGAAATCTATTCAATGTACGGAGTTGGGATCCCAACTGAACGAGCATATATTTATAAGTTCACGACCGCAGCAGAATGCTACATACCCTTTCAGATCGACACATCAGCAGATGATAATAATGAAGATGGTTGTTTAAATGATGGAGTTTATACAGTTGAGGGTGATGAAACCGTCCCGGCATTAAGTGCAGGATATATGTGTGCAAAAGGGTGGCGTGGTAAAACCCGCTTCAATCCCTCAGGAATCAAAACGTACATTAGGGAGTATGATCACAACCCTCCATCTAACTTTCTTGAGGGCCGTGGCACCCAAAGTGGTGCTCACGTCGATATAATGGGTAACTTCCAATTAATCGAAGATGTCATAAAAGTTGCTGCTGGAGCGACAGGTGAAGAACTGGGAGGTGACCAGGTGTACACAGAAATATTCAAGTGGTCCGAGAAAATCCCCCTGAAGTTGTGAAATCTTGAGGTAGATTCAAACAAGATTGTGAAGATACAAATTTAAACTTAATTTGTAAGGGATTTGATTATCCCTTATGTACATTATATATTCAGAAATTTGTTCATGGGTGGTGTATTATTTCTTAGCATGTCGCTTATTTAAACAATCACAAAGAAAGTTAATTTGTTGCTGATTAGTACAAGTAATATTCTTAATACAGTTCTATGTTATTACAGGTGTAGTTGTGAACATTTTTCGACGTCACTTGATCTATGTTATATTCTGGTCATTGTTCAGTTTTTGCTTAAACATATGAATTAAGTTGATTAATCATTTTCCTATAACTTTTGCTCGTCGGGTTTCTTGTTTATCAAAGGCTATGAGTAATACTTAGTAAAATATTATAATTACTTTAATATTTTATTGTAAGCTGATAATAGTTCTAAACAAATCTTAAAACGAAATTAATATATTTATATTTATAACTTATATTTGAGCCATAACTAACAATTCATCTTATTCCTTTTTATATAAAAACCAACAATAATATCCAATCTTTTAGTGGTCAAGGTTAGTCAAAGGTGTAGTTTTTTATAGGACTTTATTAACTGAGGAATATAATCTGTGATTTATGAATTCGATATCAAAATAATACTGAAAAGACCAATAAATACATGTATCGGTACGATACTAATTCATATCATATGAGACCAAGGTCGATTTCTTGCGACCGATACTATTAGTATGAGTCGCTGACCCCTAATGTTGCTACTAGTCTACTAATAGGTTTGTAAGAATATGTGTAGATTTATCAAACTATTCACATATATTATCGTTTAAAATTAATATATTAATTCAACCGGTAAAATTATGACGATAAAATTAACATTAACAAACCACATTATTCACTCGTTTCATACTAAAATATCGATAAAAGAAACTACACAAGGTCAGAGACACTCTCAGGTTTTACCCAAGGTCTTGAGTTTGATTTTTAGGGATAACAAGTTTTGGAATAGTCAATATCTTGTTGTTACTTTAGGATATATGCAAGGCTTCACCAACATACAGTAAGGTTTTTTTTGATGTGATGTACCGACCGTCGGAAAAAAAAGAAATTACAAGATTTGATTTATTAGGAAGAAAACACCTAAGATAATCTTAATCTCAAATTTCGAGTCAAACTTGATTCACATGCTAAAAGAAAAAGCACGTACCATACAACGTGAAATAACGATAAAAAATCCTTCCTCCTATTGAGGTAATAATGAAAACCTAACCCTCCTCGGGGTAAAAAAATTAAAAAAAACAACAATTATATGATCACACTCACACACGCTTCAACTACAATTTTACCACTAATAAATAAATAAATAAATAATAATAATAATTTTTAATATAACTATTCGATTTATCAATTTCACTTCCCATTCTTCTTAAAAAAAAAAAAAATCACCCAAAATTTCAGTTCTATTTCATTTGCATCAATCAATTCACAATCATTTCTTTCTCCGCCCACACAGATCTTTCCGGTAATTCCTTTTTATTTATTTATTATTATATTATATAATTTCGTTATACATATATGTATGTATGTATCTATCTATCGCTGTATCGATTTAGTTACAGTTTCACGCGCGCATATGATTGGATCGGTTATATGAATATGATGTTATGATAATTATAGCTTAGGTTTTACTGTGCCGATTTTTATTATTTTAGTTAGAGTTTATGATGTAATTAGTTAATTAGGGTTTTCAGAAGACCTATGGAAGTTCTAGGGTTTTTAAGGAGGTGAATTAGGAACGAGTTGTTGTGTTTCGAGCTATATATATGTATGTATATATATATATGTGTGTGTGTGTGTGTGTGTGTGTGTGTACGGATGCACACGTATGCGTATGCTTAATTTCTTGTTAACGATCGAAATGCTTAGAAGGAAAACGAATGGATTTTGCTAGTTGCTATGCTGATCGTTGCATGTTAAGAGCGTTGTTTAGTTATTTTTTATGCTTGTTGTGAAATTTTATGTGTTCTCTTAGTTGAGATAATTTAGCCGAATGACTCCTTTCTAGATGTAGTGCTTCTTCCCCTCTGCTATGTATTGTACTAGTGGACTAGGATTGACTTGTAATACAAAGACGGCAAACCTATAGTTATAAACTTTCGGTCAATACTAGAATCGATAATTGAAACATAGCAACTTAGGCTGCAATAATCGAGGATGCAGGACATAAGGAATCGTTCTATTTTCAAATTTAAAATTTTACCTTCTACAAGTATAGTTCTCTTCCCGATCATGAATTGTGCTTATTTCTTTTAAACTGAGACTAAAGTAAAGTCAACTCCGGCATCCTTCTGATAGGTAAATGCCTCTTTTTTCTCCTGAAGTTGTCTTATAACCGTGTGGAATTGGGTTAATATGGTGTTGCATAGTAGAGGTAAGAGCTTTGAATAAACTATAACATTATTATAACTTTATATTTTGAGTATTGATTTTGAAGATAGCATGCAATCACATCATGTGACATGCATTTAGGTTTTAGTGTGCTACATGAATCGGCACTAGTAATTTCTCATGTTGATTACTGTTTCTCTTAACCATGGTACTTGGTAGATGGGAGTGGATTTAGGTAATGTGAAGGCTACTTAGAAGTGATTTCTTTATGCTTTATGAGAAGATAAGAATTCTTTTAGATTTGATGGTAATATGTAGTGGGTTATTGGTATTCTGATGTCTAATCCTTAAATGGGAGTTAAGCAGATCTATAAGTAAACACATAAGCTGTGCATTGTTTTCAGATGATGCAAACTATAATCAAAATAAGATTGTGTGATCGTTCAATCATTAGTTCTACTATTCACTTGGTATTGATATCTTCCAAGAGATAATGGATTGTTGTATAGAAGTTGAGGAAGTTGGTTAAAATCTATTTAACTTTTAATTACTTTAGACCAATTTTTAATCAGCTATAACTAAACAAATTGGTGGAGCATTCTTAATGCCTGGTAGTCATTTAAACAGCCTGGAGTGAAGAATTTTAATAAGGTTGTAAAATATGTGCTACATACTGAGCTTTCAAAATTTCGTTCTCTATAATAGCGTGTTTTTGCTACTTCATTGCTGTTGGAAAACTTTGACATTTCAGTCATTGACTACTCAATATTTAGCAAATTGATGATGTAAGGAATTAAAATGCATTGATGTCTGTAAACATATAGTGCATGATGGCTGTTGATGATGGTGATCATCTGGCTAGGTTATTTTGTAATATATGTCTGATTTTTCCTTGTATTTTTTTTGGCTGTGTTGTCTTGAAGAAGTGGACGGATCAGGAAAGCAACCAAAGAAGATTCCAAGGGATTCACGACCAAAGAAATTATCAGGATTACAGGTACGCCAACAATACTTATCCTAAAGAGAACATTTACAATTTGTAAAGGTGGATACTAATGATAATTTTAATGATGACGGGATTAGCAGTACTAGTAATATCATTAAAGTTAGTATAATAGTGGAATTATGTTATTCTACTACATATTTTCATGTGCTCTATAATTTCTTCAATATGTGATACTTGTTAAAAGTACACAGATCAGGAGATAAATAAACAAATAGCAAAAATTGTATGTTGTCTCCCAGTAGTGGGAGGACGCTTTATATTGAGGTATGTGGGATTTGCTTATAGTTGGCATGCAAAGTTATGGATAGCTAAAGGGTTTTACAGTTTCTGAATTCGGGAATCTAAGTGATGTAGTCCTAGCTCCAACTTGCATTAAGATCATCTATCTAACTGCAAGTTGCCAAAAAAATAAACATCTATTTATATGTGATGGATACCAACTTGCATTCAATCAGTGTATTTCTCAGTGCCAAGTGCCAACTTACTACACGTACAAGTAATTTCTTTCTTATTTTGGTTATATAAACGGATTATTTACTTTGCAGTACCTTATTCGTGGTAAATTTGAAGTTCCGTTCAAGAATGAACCCGCAACAAGTTGCACAATCCAGATCTTCTGCAAATGGATTTAATCGTAGAAGAGGTGAAAAAGAAATGGGAGGTAGAGTGGAAAATAAATCTCAGCCTGGAAAATCAAACTTTAGCAGAACGGTATCTGGAAATAATGGGGGAGTTGAAAGTCCATCACGTGATCGTCTAGTATATGTAACAGCATGCCTTATTGGGCATCAGGTGGATGTCCAAGTCATTGATGGGTCTGTCATCTCTGGAATATTTCATGCCACAAATGCTGAGAAAGATTTTGGTACCTTATAGCATTTGTATAGTTGTTGAAATAATGCATGTTGATGCTTCTGATCTTTGTGTACTGATCATATGCATTATGACGATATAATCGATTGCCATCTTGCAGGAATAATCTTGAAAATGGCTCGTGTAACCAAGGCTGGTTCGTCTCGAGGACAGAAAAATGTCTCAGATGCTACACAAAAGCCCCCTTCTAAGACCTTAATAATACCTGCCAATGACCTTGTGCAGATTGTAGCTAAGGTTTGCTTAATGTTATTGTTGCATTTTTTTTAATTATATCAGATCACATCTCCTTTTCTGTTCGTATTTTTTGGTGACCCATATGTTTCATATATACATATTACTCTGCAATTATATGTAGTTTTGGGGATAACTTAATGTAAAGTATAGATTCGTTTTGCACATGGAGTTTTGTGTACATGAAGTTTTTTGCTGTAAATTTTGAGTAGGGATTGGTAATAATCAACAAACAATGGGGTTCACCCCTTAGACCCCAGACATTGGTCGTGTTCAGCGTCAATCGGCTTATACATGTGTGTGCCTTCCCCACCTTCTAACCCATATATGAGCTCAAATTAAATTTCCGTTGGTTTTTAGTACTTATCAGCCAAGTAAAACGATTGATTACACTAATAAATTACGAATATATTGTAGGTGTTTGATTGTTGTAGGTTTGGACGTGTTTAGTTGTTTACTGATGATTTTTTTTTTTAATTGGCCAGAGTGTCTCTGTAACTAGGGATGGATTAATGAATGAACTTCAGCATAATCAACTGCATGACATTATGATAGACTCGTCTATTTCTCAATCCCGGCATGTTGACTTGGAAAGAGAGTTGGCACCTTGGGTCCCTGATGATGATAATCCAGAGTGTCCTGAATTGGACAATACATTTGACAGCCATTGGAACAGGTCTGACCTTATTGATCTATCTATGCTGTAAATTAGAAATTACCAGAACTGTTATAGAATATTTGGTAGATTTTTCCTTAAAAAAAAACTTAGAAGGACATGTAAAAAACCCCCTTGTAGCTGGCGTCAGAAAGTGTAATGAGGGGAGTTAATCTGATTGACGGCATTAGCCAACATGCAAGATAATGTCATATGCAGATCATTCTTATCAAGTCCTTTATTTCTCAGTCTACCAACTATACATTAATTTTTTTAGGGGATGGGATCAATTTGAAGCAAATGCAACATTATTTGGAGTGAAAAGTACATTTAACGAGGAGCTCTACACAACAAAGCTGGATAGAGGTCCTCAAATGAGAGAGAGAGAAAGAGAAGCTTTAAGAATAGCTAGGGAGATCGAGGGTGAGGACACCCAAGATCTTCATTTAGCTGAGGTAAGGGTATTGGCTTTAGATAAATCTTGTATGATTTACTTATATTTACTGTTTGTATTTATGAATTCTTACAACTCTTTATGTTTTCTTGTAATTAGGAAAGAGGTATCCGTTTCCATGGCAAGTTTGAACTTGACGAGGAAACTAAATATTCATCTGTGTCTCGCGGGGTTGATGATAGTGGTTATGATGAAGACGAAAACATTTTGGATTCACAAAATAGTGAAACATTTGGAGATGTTTCTGATCCTATGATGAACAAGTCATTCACTGAGTTGACAATTGGGAAAAGTAATAATGAATCTCAATTACCATCGAGCTTTTCAACACTGGTATGTATATGAACATCTGAATTTATAAATAATAAAATGCATACTTTGTTTACTCAGAAGGGAATTGTGCATCAAACCTCTATTCCTTATACACCCCAACAAAATGGGGTGGCTGAAAGGAAACATAGACACCTTTTGAATGTTGCTAGGTCTCTTATGTTTCAGGGGGGAATTCCTTTATTCTTGTGGAGTGAGTGTGTTTTAACTGCTACCTATCTGATTAATAGAACTCCTTCTTCTGTTATTAATGGCAAGTCCCCTTATGAAATGGTCTATGGTTTTAAACCTTCTGTGAGTCATTTAAAAGTATTTGGGTGTTTGTGTTTTGCTACTATATTAAATAACACTGATAAGTTTAGTGCAAGAGCTGAAAAGTGTGTGTTAGTTGGTTTTTTAAATTCTCAAAAGGGTTATAAGTTGTACAGTCTTGAAAACAAAACTTTTGTAAATTCAAGAGATGTTAGATTTTATGAAAACATATTTCCCTTTACAATGACTAAAAATAGTGATTCAAATGTTTTAAATATTAATCAGCTTAATTTTTTTGATCAAATTAGTAATGAGGACTCTGTCAATAATATAAGTCCCTATGATGATGAAGAAGGGTTAAGGAGACATTTTGCTAGTGAGGGTAGTTGTAGGTCAACTGTGGGTAGTCCAAATATGATTACCAGAAGTGATGGATCAACTCTTGGCAGTCCAAATGTGACTACCAGTGATGGTGCATCCTCTCTTGGCAGTCCAAATGTGACTACTACACATGGTACCACTTCTGCAACACTACATATAAATGATAATACAAATTCTGAGGGCATTGATCATGAAGATGACAGAGTTAATTTAAGGAAGTCTAACAGACATTCAAACTTGCCTAAATATCTTGAGGATTATCAATTGAGTGGTAAAGTTAAATATGGTCTTCATAAAGTGGTCAATTATGCTAACTTAAGTCAAGAGTTGTTCTGTTTTACCACTAATTTAAATAAGAGTGTTGAACCTAGATCATATTTTGAAGCTTGTAAAGACATTAACTGGATTAATGCTATGAATGATGAAATGGAAGCATTAAATAGAAACAACACTTGGGAAATTGTCCCTTTACCAGAAAATAGGCAACCAATTGGTTGTAAATGGATATATAAAATTAAATATAAATCAAATGGTGAAATAGAAAGGTATAAAGCAAGACTTGTTGCCAAAGGCTTTAATCAAAAGCCTGGTATTGACTTTGATGAGACTTTCTCACCAGTTGTGAAAATGATTACTGTTAGGTGTCTAATTTCTATTGCTGTTCATAATTCTTGGCCATTGTTTCAATTGGATGTTAACAATGCTTTTTTGTATGGTGACTTAGATGAAGATGTTTATATGCATATTCCTGATGGTTATAATAAAGGTGAATCAAACTTTGTTTGCAAGTTGAATAAATCTTTATATGGTCTTAAGCAAGCACCTAGACAATGGAATCATAAGTTGACTTCTGCTTTATTTGAATGTGGATTTGTTCAGAGTAAATCTGATTATTCTTTGTTCACTAGAAGTGTTAATTCTAAATTTGTAGCTTTACTTGTGTATGTGGATGATATAGTTATTACTGGTAATTGTGTTGTTGAGATTAATAAGATCAAAGAGATGTTAAGTTCAAGGTTCAAAATTAAAGACTTGGGAAAACTAAAATTTTTCCTTGGAATTGAAGCGTTAGAAACTAATGATGGGTTGTGTTTGTCACAAAGGAAGTACTGTTTAGAATTATTGAATGATTTTGGTATGTTAGGTTGTAAGCCTTCTTTGACACCTATGGAAATGAATAAAACTTTGAAGCCTATTTCTGATAAGAATAAACCACTTGATAATATTACTGTGTATCAAAAATTGATTGGCAAGTTGATCTATTTAACTTTAACAAGGCCAGACATTAGTTATTCTGTTCATAGTCTATCACAGTTTATGCATGCACCTACACAAGAACATTTTGAACTTGGTTTAAGAGTTTTAAGGTATCTCAAGAAAGCTCCTGGTAATGGTTTACATATCAGAAAAGGTAATAATCTTATTCTCAAAGGTTTTGTTGACTCAGATTGGGGAAGATGTGTTGTTACCAGAAAATCTGTTACTGGCTATGCAGTTTATTTGGGTGATTCTTTAGTATCTTGGAAGAGTAAGAAACAAAATACAGTTGCCAAGTCCTCTGCAGAAGCAGAATATAGGGCAATGGCAACTGTAACTTGTGAAATTATGTGGCTAATTAACATTCTACATGATTTAAAGATTGATGTTAAGATTCCTGTAGAGTTGTATTGTGATAGTACTGCAGCTATACAAATTGCTGCCAATCCTGTTTTTCATGAAAGGACTAAACACTTTGAAATTGATTTGCATTTCATTAGAGAAAAAATCTCTGCAGGAATTTTAAAAACTATTAAGGTGCAATCTGAACTGAACACTGCAGATTTGTTTACCAAGAGCTTAAGTATTAGCCAACATGAATTTCTTTGTGAAAAACTTGGGCTGTTGAATATGTTCAGAGCTTGATGATCTTGAGGGGGGATGTTAATTTGACAAGATCATCTTAACATTAATTGGTATATGTTTAATTCTAATAGTTGATATTGTGTTATTATTATAGGTAATTAGGAGTAATTAGAAGTTGATGTTAAAGGGTGCCAAGTGGAAGAAGGTTAAAAGTTGGAGGACTAAATGTGCACAAGACAATACTTGAGGGATTGAAGCTGCTATTATGGAAGGAGTATATATACAAGCTTATACCCACATTTTAGGGTTAGAGAGATCATATTATTCGTGTTGTTGCTGCTGCTTCTCATATCTCTCTCACACACATATTCATAATTCTTTTGATCGTTTCTGTATAAATATATATATATATATCATCTTGATATATATATATATATATATATTTTGAGATTATTAATCATCACTGAATGATGATATTCACCTGTAATTAAACTGAACTCTATTATTAATAATAAATAATCTTTCGACTAGTTTAGTGATTGTTCTTGAAGGTGTGATTAGATTTGATTTAGAGATTTTTTACAAAAACTAGTCTTGCTTAAGGTCACTAAAATATTTGAACTGATCATCTGTCGTAGATGGTAAAACATCGACTGATGTCACTAGAAACATTGGCCGCAGTTTAGTGCTAAACTATATTTGTCGTTTTGCAACTTTTGATCCCAGTAGTAGCATATTAATGCATAAATCAATATTGACGTGTATTATTAATCTTTACCAAATCCAAAAAGTAATTTAATCAAACCATAACGTTTAAAATCCACTAATATAAAAGAAGGTTAAGGGTAAAATAAAACAATTATTAGCCTAGAATAAATAAGACACACTATGAGTTTGACACGTGTACAAAGAGTCAGAATTACTTTTTCAATCGTTTGAGGGTATTATGGTACACACATAATTGTAGTCATCTGGATTTTTTTTCTTTTTCTGATATTCTTCTATTTACAACCATTTCAGTCTCAATTTTTCCTTTTGGTATCATGAAAATTAAAAACCTTCATCATCATCATCATATTCATTTCACCGATGGATATATATCACTCTCTCCACCGATGAAAAAAAGAAAACCAGTAAGACGATATCATTTCTCCACCACCGGAAAAACTGTCGAGTACCCAACTTGCTTTTTGTCTTTTCTTAAATCTGAGTCCGATTATGTGTGTATCTATTTGGTGTTTCAATAATTAAGTTTCCTCCAAAAAACAGACAACAGTTTCCTGACTAATTGCCAATCAATTGGAAATGGCGAGTCACTATCCTTTGTCACGAGGCTTGGGGCAATGTTTGCCATTTGCGATTGTGCATATGATGTTTGTGCGTAGTATATGCCATCTTTTTAATTTTTTTTGTATTTGTAGCGTGTGTTCATCTTTCATGTCACTTATATTTTTAAGCAAAACAAACGTTTATTCTTCTTAGATTTCTTGCTTCAGTTTGATGTTGTGCATCAATTTTACAATGAATTTTGCAAAATTTATGCATCATTAATGTGTAAAACAGAACTATTAAGAAAAAAATAGTGATATTAAAACGATGCATAGTGATTTTCTAATACCAATTATGATGCACGTGACTACTAAAGTGGTGCATCATGATTTGTTTTAACAAATTTGTAATGGACTATATGAATTAGTGTGCATTACACACTAACAATTCTGATAAAATAAGAATAAGGTTATCAATATGCATCACCTTTTGTCGTGAAATTGTATTTTAAGTGATAAGGTTTTAGTTGTGCATCAAAATTGATCATTATTGTGTAACAATATGCATCATTCTGTAACCGTATGCATCATTATGCATCTGATTTTAACTTGTGAATTTGTATTTATAAATATATTGATTTTGAGTGTGCATCACCTGTGTTAATTCTATGAACAAATTTAAGAAACAAACATGGCAAAATGGGATAAATCAAAGATTAAAAAAGTGCAATTCTCTGTTATGCTAATAAAAACTGAATGATAATGACCATTATAAAAGGGGGAAAAAAATAAAAACAGAAAAGGTCCCGAGTAATGCTCCGCTCAGCTCATAATTTCACGGCTCGTTCAATATTACGAAAGCTAGCATTTAACTTTACCATACAGGTTTGGAAAATATTACAAAACTGCCATTATCACAATTTAATGTTTTGATCTATCTAACTTTTAATCTAACGGTCAAACTTTTGTCTTTCTTATTTTACATTAATCTTTGTTTTAGAGTACCTAACCTCTATAAAAGAATTGCAAATGAAGTTAGCTCAACTGGTAAATGTATCTTTGGTTTTTTTCACAGGTCTTGGGTTGGACTTTTAGGTTTAACAAGTTTGTGAGTTTTTCCCTGAATTACTTGTAACGGCTTATGGTCAATATTTTGTAGTCTTGAATACGTATAAGGCTTCACTATTATATGATAAGTTGTTCCCTGATTTTGAATACCGACTAATCATTAAAAAGATCGG
>JANDBE010000039.1:40296127-40310314 GCA_024320915.1 Erigeron philadelphicus
AATTAAAAATTAAAAAAATAAAAAACTACACAAAAAAGAAGAAAGAGGGAGGGAAACTAATGGTTCTCACGGTTCTCTCCATACTTGTAGTTCTCACGTTAACCCTACCCTATAGATATATATATATATATATATATATGGAAAAACTGGTGGTGGTTATTTAAATATAATGTGGAGTTTTTTTGGGTGTAGATTTTTAGATTGGAACCGAAGTTTGGGAATGAAGAAGATGATGCTGCAGATGAAGCTTCTAACGTGGTGGAAGATAAAGCGACAATAGAAGAAACTCAAGCAAAATATAACTTCTCAACTAGAAAGGCTGAACTAACGGTATGCAATTTATTTATAAAAACATGGTATGGTTTATATTATTATATGAAGGTACTCCAACATGAAACAAGTTGCAACCTTTGGCATATAGGTATTAACAAAAATACGGATTTAACGGAATGTGACATGGTCATAAAAAAGTGATTATCTGACTTGTGTTTGTAAGACCTGGATCATTAGCTTTATAGTGGTTGGATATGGTGAAAGTGGTTCTGATTAATAAAATGTAGTTTTGGATATATGGTGTAGGATTAGTTTTAACAAAACTGATTCTTGTTTGTTGACTGTTTTGGGATCATAATATATGTAAGTTATTAAATTATCAGACTTTGCTATATGCTCAGTGAACTAATCTTCAGATTTATTATTATCACAACTTTAAACAAGAAAACTACATCCAAACACTATCTTTTGTGTTATGTTTGATCTTTCTTCTTCATTGATTAATACATAGTCGCTTTTAAAATGCAATGCCAAGCATCCTCATTTGTAGAGTTGAAGTTAATATTTTTCTTTTGGTCATTCTTGGTATGAAGTTACATTAGAGGATCTGTAGCATCGGCATTTTATTTTATGATCATAAGTCTTCGGCCAGTTGTGGGCGAGGAGGGATTTGAATTCCTGACAACGTGGTTTGTAGTCATGTGGTCTTCTGAGCTACGGGCCCCACTCTGTCTCAACTTGATCTGTTTCCGTTGCATTATGCCATTTTTTTCCCTTTTTTGTTTAATTAGTTTAATTGTTAATGCAGTATTGGGTTGTTGAATAATGTTATTGTTTCATTTATGATATCATAGGCCAAGAAAGAAAGGGCTAGGCGTTCACATGGTAATCCCGAGGCCCAGGAAGATTTGAATAATAAGATGGCTGATGCAATGGTCAACACAGAAGCTCTAAAAGCTGGTGCAGCAACTACTAATATTGCTCGTAATATACCACCTTATGATATGTCAGCAACTTTACCTCAGGAGGCTTATCCACTACATATGATTATCTCCAAGGGAGAGTGGAGATATCTTCGTGATATTCTTGACCTTTTACAAAATGGGAGGGATATTACACCTGATGCTTACCCTCAGTTTGTTTGTAACAGAATCCATAACATCGAGACGGTCAAGGTATGGAATTTGTATTTTGGTTTTGCTTGCTATTGACTCGATCAAGTCACTTAACTCTATGAACCATGTTATTGTGTGCTTATACCTTTACATAAGTTATAGGTGACAAGATGGGCGGAAAGGTTGGGGAGCTCGGACTCGGATAGGGGCGAGTCTTGAGTTTTTGGTGAATCGGCTCGGTGTGTACCCAGATTGGGTTTTTTTTATATATACATAATTTTTGAGATTATATGTAATAGAAATTTAGAAACACCAGAAACTTCACATTTAAACATAATTGTTTAGAAACATAATGTTATAAGTTTATTTAAACTTAAAAATAGACCGTCTTTGAACCGAGTCAGGCAAGTTTGACCTCATTTGGCCGAGTTTAGCATTGACCCGAGTTTTAACTGTTGATCGAGTTCTTAGTCCAAATCGCCTTGAATTTTATGTCCGAATCACGAACCGACTTCAGGTACTTGGCTGGATTGTCTGGGTTCTACAACCTTGATGGGCGCGTGGCTTGGGTAACTTGCCAAACCAGAACAGATGGTTTTTTTGACATGTGAAGAACTGGGATGGGGTGTTTTCTTCAAGGTTTGATAGTGTTAAATATATCTTTAAAAAGTTCCACTTCAATAATAATTATCTAGTTTTTTGAATACGAAAACTTAAGAAGCATATTTTTCTGTTTGATTTTAAATTATTCAATCCATTTAACCTGTTTCAGTATAAGCTAATGATTTTATTCTGGTCATATACTCTCAATTACCATACTTTCTTCCATATACCATTAAGCGACAGTATGAGTGGCCAAAGGAGCGGGTTGACTTGACCTGAGACACTTTTTAAGCCACATGCTTTAATTTCATAGGACAAACTAGCGTCTCAAGTATGGCTACATGAAATTAATTATTTCAACTATAATTCAATTGTGAATAAAATGATTTAGTATGGCTCAGTATTGTTACAACGTGGTGGACTTTTGTCGAGTCTTCTAGGTAAGCAGTTTAATTTATTTTACTCTTCAACACTTCAGCGATAAAATGTAACCTCAGTTGACCCATTGAATGGGTTGAAATAATGAGACATAAAGCAGTTTATTTTATTTATAGTTCAAAGCTTCCATGTAAAGCAATTTTATTTTACTGTTCAACAACTCTGTTGCATGGATGTTGCAGGATGGGGAGGCGAAAGAGGCTCTTGCTTGCGTATTCTCATACATCAATCATCTTATCAAGTTCAAGGACAAGCATTCGATGGATGGGTTTTCGTCTGCAAAACATCATAAATTACCAAACATACTGACTCAGAAATTCAATGACATGTTTGGCAACACGGAATCAAAAAGGCTTGCTGACGATAAGAGAGATCTTCTTATTAGCTATGTTTTGGTGCTTACTCTCTTCGCTGACAAGTTTAGAACAGATTTTACAGACATAGCTAAGGATCTGAGAATGTCCACTGGTGCATTAAGGACTCATTTCCAATTTCTGGGCTGCAAGTTTATCAGAGAAAACAACTTAATGTTGGCCACACTTCCTGCTCCTCTGAAATTCCCTGAAGTCACGATGAAGCGTCGAAGATAAATATTATGCTCAAATTTTGTTGCTAAATGTTTAATTAGGTTCATTATCGGCCTTGTTTATTTATAAGCAATTTTCTGTATCTTGAATCCTTAAATTTTGAAACCATGCAAGTTTTTTTTTAGTACATGTCAGTAGGCTGTGTTTGGATGACCTGCGAATCATTATAAGGATGGGCCGGGCCGGGCCGGGCCGGGCCGGGCTTATCTGATTAGATTATAACCCTACAACTATTATTACTATATTAATGATGATAATTGTCAAAAAATTTAATTCCCTAGACAACCTGACCGGCCCTACCAATGGATCAACATCAAAACGGCGACTTTCAACAAACCCCCAACAAGAAACAAAAGACAACCCAGGAAGTAAAAATCGAAAAAATCAACACAACATCATCTGATAAGTCGTTACCGTTAATTGGGTATTTTCCATCTGGGTATGACCCGAGTAAAAAGAAACAACACAGTGTTAAGCTTTTGAGACATGTGAAACGTAGTAATAGGTTACAGTTAGTTGTAAGTCCATCTTCTAATGTTTCTTCCCAGGTTCAGTTTGTCGGTACCAATTATTCTGGTGAAGCCGCGGCACCCCAGACGTGTTGTTTTGCACTTGGAATACTTGATAAGGACACGAATACGTTGAGGATTGTGCAGATTGAAGCTAATAAGGTAAACTTAATATATTCTAGAATTGTATTCGCACTATGCCCGTTAACTTGTCTGTTTACACAATGGTTTAAATTTTTGAAAAATAAAAACTTTGATGGTGGTTTAAGTTAGGGAATAAATGGTGATATTATGCTGAAGTGCAAAATAATGTATCAAACGTTGCACGTCATTGTCATTGTATGTATCAAACTTTAAGATCATTGCTATTGGCCTATTGCATGTCTTTGGTTACTTAATCATATGGTAAAACATGTATTTTTACTGATGTGGCAAGTTGCAACGTCATCAAACCAGTGCTACATCGCTCGTTTATAAGTTACAAGTGGTTAAATACAACAAACGTTAATCGAAAAGCTTAATAAACACTCACGACATATTGGAAGTTGGATTCACACAATAGCAAATCATGACGAGTGGGATACATTTTGGTGCATCTGCACTCGGTCTGAATTACTTTCTTTGGTCTGTTTTAGTTATCATAGGACATTTGTTTTATATAGTGACCATTGTTTTCCTATTTTAGTGTCCTTATGACGACTTTTGATTTTTTAGTTATATACTAACTGTTTCGTCATTATTTTGGCTTTCATTTTTGGTGATTGTAGACTTGTAGTTACTTCTTTCATGTTTCAGTAACTGTATTTGCTTCTTTTTGTTTTCTCTGCCACCCTACTTGATTTTCCTCTGTTTTAGTAATTGTACCTTGTTTTCTTTCATTTGAATTACTAAAAATTGGCTAATGTTCCATTCGTGTCATTAAAAATGTATTGGAAAACCGGTGCAGGTTATTTTAAGAGTAATGCGGGGTTTTTTTGAGTGTAGATATTTAGATTGGAACCAAAGTTTGGGAATGAAGACGAAGCTGCAGATGAAACTTATAAAGCGGTGAACGATGAAGTGACAATAGAAGATAATAGAGCAAACTTTAACTTCTCAACTAGAAAGGCTCAAAAAATGGTATGCACTTTATTTATTAAACATGGTATGATATACATCATTATTAGCACTGCCCCTATTAGAGAAGGTGCCCCAACATGAAACAAGTTTTAACATCTAGCATATTGTCCATCAACAAGCATATGAATTTAACGGAAGATGAGATGTTCATAGAAAGTGATTAGCTTCATAGTGGTTGGATATAGTGAAAGTGGTTCTGATTCATATAAGGTAGTTTTCAATATATGGTATAGGAGTAGCTTCAACAAAACTGATTCTGTTTGTTTGGCTGTTCTGGGGCCATAATATTTATCAGACGTTGCTAATTGCTAGCCAACTTATTCTCAGATTTTCTATTATCACAACTTCAGACGAGAGAACCACATCCAAACACTATATCTTGCAGCCCAATTTGTTATATTTGATTTTTCTGTTTCATTAATTGATATGCAGTCATTTCAAAATGCAATGACAAGCACCCCCATTTATAGAGTTGAAGTTATACTTGTCTTCTGGTCATTCTTGGTATAAAGTTAAGCTACGCTGTAGGATTATTTGTGTGGCATCATCGTGGCCTTTTATGACCATATGTTCGTAATTTTTTTGTTTTTTTAGTTATAAATCGTTAATGCATTATGGGGTTCACTCAATCATTGAATGATGTTATTGTTTCCTTTATTATATCTCATAGGCCAAGAAGGAAATAGATATACGTTCAGATGGTTATCCTGTAACCCAGGAAGATTTGAATGATGCAATGGTCAACACAGAAGCTCTAAAACCTGGTGCAACAACTACTAGTAATGCTCGTAATATTCCACCTTATGATATATCAGCAACTTCACCTCAGCAGGCTTATCCACTAGAAAAGATTATCTTCAAGGGAGAGTGGAGATATCTTCGTGATATTGCTGAGCTTTTACAAAAGGGGAAAGCTATAACATCCCACACTTACCCTCGGTTTGTTTGTAATAGAATCCATAAGATCGTGGAAGTCAAGGTATAGAATTTGTATTTTGGTTTTACTTGCTTCTGACTCATGTTACTTAACTCTCAAGAACCATGTTTTTTGTGTGCTTTTACCTTTACATAAGTTATAGGTGACACAGGTTTTGAAATCAGATGTAATAGAAAATTAGAAATACACTAGAAACTTTAAAGTTAAACATAATTTTTGAACCGAGATCGACTCGAGTCGGCCAAGTTTGACCGGAGTTGGTTGATGTTTACTAGCGTTGACCCGGTTAACCGGGTTGGTAGTCCGAGTCGCCTTGAATAGACCCGTTTTATGGCCTAATCAGTAGTTACGAACCAAATCAGGTGGGTTTTTTTTAGTATTTGTTGAGACTAGATTGGGTTGACCCAAAACACTTTCTCCAATGTTTAATAGTGTTAATTATATTTTAAAAAATCTGTACTTCCATAATACAGTAGTAATCTACGTGTTTTGAATACAAAGATTATAGAAGGATATATTTCTGTATGATTTTGTTTTATTCGATCCATTTGACCTGTTTCAATCCAAGCTGATGTTTTTATTTTAGTCATATACTCTCCATCACCATGTTTTCTTCCATATACCAATAAGTTATGGGATTCAGCCTTGTAAAACTTAAAACCACTTTCATGTTGGTTTTACATCTTTTTCACCAACTTTCTCGATGTTGTAGGACAAGAAGATGAAAGAGAACCTTGCTTGCATATTTTCGTACATTAATCATCTTATCAAGTTCAAGGACAAGCATTCCATGGACGGGTTTTCATCTGCAAAACATTATAAGTTACCAAACATACTGAGTCAGAAGTTCAATGACATGTTTGGCAACACGGAATCAAAAAGGCTTGCTGATGATAAGAAAGATCTTCTTATTAGCTATGTTTTGGTGCTTACTCTCTTTGCTGACGACTTTAGAACAGACTTTACAGACATAGCTAAGGATCTGAGAATGTCCACTGGTGCATTAAGGACTCATTTCCAATTTCTGGGCTGCAAGCTTATCAGAGAACACAATCTAACATTGGCCACGCTCTCTGCTCCTTTGAAATTCCCTGAAGTCACGATGAGGCGCCGCAGATAAATATGATGCTGAAGTTTTGTTGCTAACTGAAAACAGCAAAAAGATGTTTACTTAGGTTAGGCTTGTATTTTATGAACAATTTTCTGTATCACTAGATTTTTTTAGTACAAGTCGAAAGGGGTGAGCTCGTGTTTAGATGCACCTGCAAATATTTAATTTGGCTTTTTACTGAATTCTATCCATATATGCTTTAACGATAATATTTTTGGTTTTCTCCTTGTTTATCGAATTACGTCAATCATGGTTATGTTGTCTTTGCTTCATAGCAACTTAGCAAGCACTGCGCCGCTTTATGCTGCTTGATCGAGTCGAAAGGGGTCGTGTTAGGGTGGATCATTGGGCCTGGTAATTTTTGGTACGGGTTGAAATGGGTCATGTTAGAGTGGTTGGCTCTAAACTCTCTTTGTCTAAACTTTTTGGAGTTTTCGTAAATGGTTGATTTGTGAAATATGATTACCAAAATCAGACCTTTACGATTAAGGAGGTTTTATGCATATAATACACAATGGGAGACTTTTGACCTATTTGACACATGTGATCTGCTAAAACCACAATTTATTTCAATAAGAAAACATATAGTCATGGCTCCAAACCTGAAAAACAAACACGACATGTTTAATTGGTAAGACCGGATCTCGTCTTACCCTTTAAATGTGTCACATTTTTATTATACATAAACACACACATACAGAGTCATAAATCCATAGACTACTTGCAGATAATACAAGAGATTTTATCATTAGATACAGTTTGATGCTTACTCTGTCCGCTTATTACTTCGATACAAAATTCTCGGATGTAAGGAGAAACTAAGGCTGAGAGCAGCCACTGGCGCATTGATCATTGATCCTTCACTTTGAATTTTGTTGGGCTGATTTATTAGCAAAAACGCCACAATCTTGGTCACGCTCGTTGAGGCGCTGAAGATAAACATTAATTTATGACCGACTGCTTGGTGCTCGTTTTTTATTACCAGCACTTACATGGCAAAAAGATATTTCTGCAAGATTTATGACCAACACAATGTAATTAGGACTTATTTTTCCTAGGGGAACCATATATACTACAATGAGCTTGGAGCACGTCTCTGACTTGATTATCCTGCATATTTAGTCTTTCTTGAATATCATCTGCCATGCCAAAATGCTAGTTAATCATTGGAGACATGACAGATAGACAATAAAAGATAGTCAGGTTGCATGACAAGTTAATAAGGGGTGGTTTATAGTACAACAGAAATGATACGGATTTGGTTTGGTGACTCAACATGAAACAACAAGGATTTGGTTAGGATGACTCGACATGTTAACCATTGTTACAAAGTTACATGGCCACATCTCTGGTGAAGTGCACCATCAGAACACTTGTAGAAATTCATAACATCTGAATAATAAGAAGGCCAATATTCAGATGTTACATAAAAGGTAAGACCAGATCTGGTGTTACATTTTAAACGTATCCCTATACTTTTTATGTAATACTTCAAAAGAACGACAGTTAAAGGAGCCGGTCTGACATATTAAATGTATTGTTTTTTTTTCTATGTAAATATACCAAAGCGGCCACTTAAAGTGTAAGACCAGAATTCGTCTTAGATGTCAATGTATTGCTATGCATTTTATATAAAAAGACAAAAGTAGTAACACTTAGAAGATAAGACCTCTGATCTTACATATTAAAAGTACTGTGCCATTTTTTGTAAATCGATGCATGCGAAGAATAAGATACTGTGGCATTCTTGTAACGCAATATCTGATTGTGGCTATATAGCACCACAACGGAAACAGACTCCCCATCAGCAACAAGCATTATTTCAAGTTAAAATCAGAAAAATACAGTGTCAGAATTTCAAAATAATCAATTCCAAATACTTGGCATTTCTGTAAAAATAAAAAACCCCAACAATGTATATAATTTTACTAAATTGGTAACCCATTGTCAAAGGATTCCAGACTCTAGTTTATAAAGTGATCCTCTAAAGAACATATGTCAATGCACAGAGATTTATACAGAGAGAGGTGGAGGGAACATGATTACTTACCAGATATATATATGGACTGGTGATCTGTTATTTACATGAGCATCGAAAATAACATACCGTAAACTATTATTAACTTGACTGATTCATAGAATAAGCTGAAGCAAAACTTTTAAATAACCAAATTGGTCTAAAGAAAATGCACATACAATTCTGTAGCTTATTCTTAAAGTATATATCGTTCAAATCCCTAAGTTACACATGCCATGGATATAAACTTGGCAGAGCTCATTGCCTGGCATCAAGAGAAAACAATCCTCATACATAGTTACAAACATTATCAAAGACGGCCCAAGTTATGTAACAAAAAGAGGCACTTCATTTCTTTAAAGTTGCACAAAAACTATATTAAAGAAAATGATGGGTGAACATATACTACTACTATTATCAAGGTTTTGCTTTGAACTTCCTCTGGGATTTGAGGTCCACCACAATCACAGATATATTGTCTTTGCTTCCTTTCTGTAGAGCTAGCATGGTGAGATAATCGGCTGCTGCTTGTGCTGCTGGATCGGCTCCTCTTACACTCCTTTCAAGCGGCAATCCAGCATGCTTTTTATGCCAAACAAGAATCCGTTTTCTAGCTACTTCACATGCTTCTTCATTTGAGATAACATCCCACAACCCATCACTAGCAAGAATAAGGCACTCGTCTTCTCTAGCTCGAGGAGTAACAGTGACTTCGGGATCAGGTATTATCCAAGGCTTCAGATACCCATCACCTATAAAACACATCAATTTTACGAACGTTTAGAATTAAAAATTCATTACCGCTAACTTCGTAACTATATAATAATAACAAACTTTGGTCAAATTATTTAAAACAGATAACAAACTTTTTTAGGCCAGAAAAAAACATCAAAGTTTCAAAGAACCATTCAAGGGAACCTACTTTAAATAACTAGATACTAAACTACTAAAGTAATGTTCAGATAGTCGGCGAGGGTGACGTGGCAGACAGCTGGTGTGTCAGTAACTAAGATCAAGTTTGAATTTATTCATTCCCTGAACTCGTACATTAAACCAGTTAACGCTGGGAGTTTTTTTCCGAAGGAACTTTTGAAATTTTGGGGCAATGGTTACCCTTTGTGCTATGTGCCCGCTTCAAAGAGACGGGATCACCTAACTTGTCATTCTTTAAGGCGTTTTAACTATATGAATAATTAAAAGCACAGGGCTCCCTAACTGATCAGTTTTAAGTGTACTGTAAGTGCTTCACTGTAAATTAAACTCACCGATAGATCTTGACATTGCAAGAACACCAAAAACACGATGTCCATTCCATTGTATGACCTTGCCACCTGCCTCCTCGATCCTTGCATGTTCATCTTCGCGATTCGGCTAGTTAGACAAAAAAAATATCAAGTTAAATGACAAACAAATTCTTGATATCCTTTCGACAACATAAATAATAATGAATCTCTTTACTTTATGATCAGTTGACAGAGGGATGGCTTGTTTGCCACGATAAAGGACCGCTCTTGAATCACCAGAGTTTGCAACGATGATATGTGATGAACAAATCAACGACACCACAGCAGTAGACCCCACAGTTTCTGGGGCTACTGGTTCAGGAGGAGGGTTCGATCCATCAATACTTATGCTTATCTTTCCTCCAACTTCATCATCGACCTTCTGAAAGCACTTGGTAAAGGCTTTCTCCCACTGAACTTGTACAGTGTCACTCATGGTACCTTTGACTATTTCTTGTTTTATAACCTTGATCTCCTCCTCTAAAGCATTATGAAGACGGTCACGACAATAATTAGCCACCTACATCAACAAACCTAATCCAGTTTAGCTAAAAATGTAACCAACAGGACTTACATGTATGTTGCAATCCAAATGAATACATGATTACACAGATCACAAAAGGATTTCATGGCAAGCAAATAGCTATAAGTTCCATAAAGAGCGGCTTAGCATGGTTGGGTAAGAGCTTAAAATGGGTCAGATCAGGTTGTGCCAACCAAATAGCTATACGTTGCGTAAAGAGCGGATGAGCATGAGATGGTAAGAGGTTAAAACGGGTCAGATCATGTTGTGCCAACCCACAACGCCAACTTTGTATGCTTTTTGAATCTTATCAATCGTTCTTCATTCTTGTGCTATATATGATCAACAAAAAAATAAAAAAGCAAACTAGGAGGTTACCAGTTTGACCAGTCATCAGTTTCATATTTAGTTGGATCCTGGTAACCTTTTAGAGATAAAACATAATCCAAGCACCCTTTTATAATTAAATTGGTCAAAACTGTAACCACTACATATAGCTCGAAATAAAAGAGTGTGCACTAGGATTTAATCATTTTAAAATTTAGAACAACTCAACAAAGAACAATATGTAATATGTGTGCGTTAATCCTGTAAAAGTAATGAATGCAATAGTGTCGACATTGCTTTGCGTTATATTTATATATAAGTAAAAGTTAGTACTTCCTTTTTGGCAACATTTTCTTTTAGAGCGATCGTTCTTTCTTTCCATAGGACAAGAGAGTATATGAAATAGGGTTAAAGCACTAGAGCACAAAATTAACTACTTCTGGTCAAATGGTCAACTAGAACTTTTGGAAATAAACTAGTTCTTTGTCATTTTAGGTAACATACCCTAATTTTTTCCAGATGATGAAACCTAAAAATGTTGCTATTTTGCATATAATGACGCAAATGTCTTGCTTGTAGTATACGCAAGGTAAAGCATATTGTAATTCTGCGTAAAGAGACCTTGTCAGACAGGGAAATGGCCGAAGATCCAATGTTATTTTAAGCATGTAACAGTATATAACGATGTAACATGCATATTAATCATAGATGTTCTCTTAAACGACACCCACTAAAAACTTAGAATTGAATGTATGCCATATGCTGTTTAGAGATGTTAGGATAAACAGTTCAAAAGCAACTACGAGTATTACAGCTTCAAGTGTAATTAGTAATTCTTAGTGTTTTCCTAAACATATCTCACCTTTTGATTATCTTCTTATTCATATACCCTCCCTCACTATCACTTCCTTATTACAAAGCAGCATAAGAGGCTAAGTGCATCAAAAGCCGTCCCCTACACTACGTTGTGCTAAAGCTACCGATAACTCAAAATCACAAGGAAACTTCCAGAACATACATCTAATTGCCCAAACACCCCTTTAGATTTCTGTCATGACTCATGAGTGACATGTCATCTATAGCAATATAGAATACCTATATTAAAACATGCACACACAGTACTTTCTATTCATCGAAACACCATATCACATGTGTTATGCAAAACATATAATGGAAAAAATTGCACATCTTATTAACTTCAAGATCATGAAACAGCTGAATAGTAACACGCTAAAAAGGGGGGAGGCGGTACCTGGCAACCTCCGTGACCATCATATACACCAAAGAAATGTGATGTCAAATCATTCAAATTCGGATTCACCAAATTAATGATATGATCCGCAGCTAACATCTTAACAGGAAGTTTCATAAAATTAGGAACATTAATAACCGTGTCTTCCATTTCTGGCCTTTTGCCAATAACTGAATGAGAACCATAAAGTGGAACACATTCTAATTCAAAAACACTCCTTACAACCTTATTATGACTCTGATCAGCAAGAACCACCACTGCTGCTTTTAAAGTATGCCCAATCTTACTATCAATCGTTTCTTCACCCAAACTTATTACTTCGGCAACTATTTGACCTTTATCAATAGCCTTTATCGCAACTGTGATCGGCAAACTAATAGAACTTGACTGATTCCCAATTGTCATATTTTTATCTATGTCATTTTCTTGCATTATCATATCGCCATTAACCGTCTCGTTGCTGTCTATTTCCTTAATACCCTCTAAAAAACCAGATTTCCCTATTCCAAGAATACTATAATCACTGGTCGATCCGGGCAACAGAGGACCAACTAGTGTGATTCGACTAAAATCCACATGAGTTCCATTTGCAGGGGTCTTAGACACAGGACTAGTTAAACTAATTGAAACCGAAACAGCTGGTACTATATCTTCTATCAACCCCATCTTTTTTTTACTTTCTCCTGACCATTAACTCGTTATCGACATCTTAACTACTTCTAATGCAACATTAATTCCTTAATCTTTTCCTTCTAAAGCTAAAGCCAGGTCACATAAGCAACAACCTAGAGTTGGCCAGGCATAAATTGTCAACAGATCTGATACTAATATACCATGAAAAATATCTTTGGATCTACAAACTTCAATAATAAAAAGTCTAAACCTTTCTTCAGCATATAACTAAAAAATCCAAGATTCTTCAATCAAACAACAAAATAACAACTTAATACCCTAATTTCACAAATATAACAAATACCCACAAACCTAAATATCAAAATAACACAAAAAGGTTGAAACTTTATTCAAGATTTCAACACATGGAACATGAGTTTCATGGATCTGATTCAATCTACCTTTAATTTCTCAAGATAACTTTGGTTTTCTCTTCATTTGTCAGAAAGTTAAAAAATTTTAACAAGTATTCAAGAAATTAAACTTAAAGATTTGAGCTCTTTTAATCTTTGATGTCAACTGAAATCCAAGATTAAGAAAGAAACTTACCAATTGACAAAAGTTAACAAGAAATTAACTTTTTTTTTCTTTCTTGATATAGTGTGTATTTATGGGTGATACATACAGATATACATACACATATAGATACAAGATCTTTATAAAATGTTTTTTGTTGTGTTGAGTTGTATGTATTGTATATCTTTATCTGTATTTGGGATGTGATGGTAGAGAAAGACTAGAGACTTCTTTAAGAATGATTCACTGCTTACATGACACGTATTATAATTATAATCTAATTTAATTTAGTAATAATCAGTGCAATTTATTATTTTACTGGCCGAATGTTGCGCGGAAGGTACACGGTATTTTAAGCCGCTACTTTTCCAGTATTTATACTATGTATGCTTGTTGAAAATTTATTTTTAAAAAAAAAACGAAAATATTATTTTACTCCTCTTATCTTTGTATTATGTATCAACCCTTTAGATTAATTATGTTTACATCAATTACCACTGACACTCGTCGCTATCACCATCACCACTCGCCGCGATCACCACCAGTCACCGTCACAGCTACCACCGCCGTATCGCGCTTCATGTTGTTTTTTTTTTCATTTGTGAATATTAAAACTTATATTTTGTTGTGAAATACTTATTTTGTATTATTTTTGAATGGATTATATTTTTCGTTAAATTGTTACAAATTGTGTAAGATGTTTATTAAAAAAAGAGTGATCGACACGAATCGTCCTTGTGGTTTACCCGAAAAGTCTAGTTTCGTCCTTTAATTTTAAAACTGTCTCATATCATCCTTTATAGATGGAAAATGATCACGTTTCATCCTTTTCAAAAACGTGTTAAATTTAATCCGTTAACCCCCTCACGTGCATTCCTCGTGAGGGTACTTTGGTCATTTTCTAC
>JANDBE010000039.1:40338239-40351110 GCA_024320915.1 Erigeron philadelphicus
TGTATTGTTTAACGATGCGGTTGACGTACTAAAATTAAGGACTTGGATTCAATTGTATGTCTTGTTGTTATCCCCGGCCAACGGCCGGGATAACACTAGTTTTGAACTTAAATATAAACGGTAAATTAAAATAATAAAATTGTGTACGTACTTCACCAAATTTGACATTTCCTCTCTGTTGTTTTGGATACGATAATGTGAAAGGAAACAACATACTTTAATACTTTATTGGCAACTTCCATCCTTAATAAAAAATTTACTCTAGCAAATTGAAGACACTGATGTGGTAAACAAAAAAAATTAGGTCCGGACAACTGATTATTAAATTCTGGATTCATATGATCTATCTCAACAACTACGTCTATTTCTTTGTTCTTAAAATAACTACACTGCCCTTTTACATCAATACTTAACTACTCGTCGGCATTACCATCATCACCGTCACAATGTGCGGGCATTCATCTAGTTTTGCAAAAATGTGTTTGTAAATTGTTTGAGCTTAACATGGCTCATCTCTAATAATTGGAATAACAATCTTAAGTTAGAGAATCCAAAATCGAGGCTCATCTCTAATCAATATTTACGATTTTTTGTTTTTATATTTAGACCGAAACTTACGCATTGAAAACCCAGCCTAATGTACGGTACACTTTTAGTTCGATATAATATCGATTTTTTCAGTTGAACTTGCAGAAAAAATAAGGAAATAGAGAAAGAACCACAAGCATCACGAGTCTCATATTGAATTAATAAAAAATAATACAATGGTTGACATCCATATTACAAAGTTGATATCCACAACATAGCATCTCAGTTTCCACAAAACCACGTGTATTGAAAAAACATATCTGGGTTTCCATGAATATAAATGGGAAGAAACAGTTCCGGAATGCCTCTGGTCTCCAAAGACCTCTTTGTTATTGCGTGAACTGAGACAACACATTCGTATCCGGGGTTCTTTACTTTTGAAAAAAAATTTACATGGTGGAGGAGCCACCGAGCCATGGCCAAGCCACGGCTGATCAAATGAAGCAAACCTGTTATCATTTTGTGTTTAAAAATGCAGACCCTCGATACCTTTGAGAGTTGATTCAAAGTTCTTTATGTTAGCGGCCCCCGGGTTTTTACTGGTAGTCGAGCGTTTCTGATCTGAAGTTACGACGGGCGAACTCCTTTGACCGCCACTTGTGACTCGGCGAAGAGCGCCAGGGCTTGCATCTGTTGTGCGCCCAAGTGATGGCTCGGCTTCACCACTGCTTGGCATTGGGTCACGGCTGCCAGAGACAGCAGGTCGCCTTGAAGATCCATATGATTGCAACATATTAGAGCTTGATAACTGCATAATCAGAAATAAAAGTGTGATTAAAAGTTCATCAAAAATCCTACCATTAGGCACAAAAAAGTCAAACTTTTGAGTGGGTTTTTCTCTTGAAAGTAGCTCAAAAGGTTGAAGATAAATCAAGAAGACCATTGATCAGTTTTTCCATACGTAAGTGACAGTTGCACCTAGGTTACTTATTTATGAGACAATTTGGTTGAGTTTTATGTCAAACTAAAGGGCCAGAATAAATTCTTTTTGCTAGAAGTATAAACAAGTCAAATGGATCAAGGAAACTGAAGGGGTTTAGAAGTCGTCCAAGAGCCTAATTTAGCACATATAAATTTAGAAATCATTTTATTCAAAGAGAGCTTCCGACGCATACGATGTTCTGGATGTAGATAGTGATATCTATATTCTATATGGATACAGATGGATCGTATATATGGTATATTGAAGTACCAATGGGTGGAGCTATTTGGGGTCCTCATTTTGGTCAACCGGCTGTAGAATGGTAAACAACAGGTACCATTAACAAAAGAAATAATGACAAATTACAATAATGCATACCTCTCTACTCAAGGCTGGATCACTAGAAGCTGGATTTTTCTGTTTAGAAAGGTTTCCAGAACTGAAGGGCATTCCGACATTTCTAGTTCGGGAAGGATTTGCGGAGGACCAACCAGGCCTAACTTCTTCACCACCTGCCAATCAACAATAAAGAAAATATATTCCTGATCACAGATTTCATAAAAAATTATTCAGAGACCAAAATTCTATAGTGAAAGTCATCTATGATACGGTCCTCTAGGCCTCTACCATTGCATGACAGTAAGAGAACTATCTTTTTTTAGATTGCTATTGGCTCCTGGAACAGTATTACATACTTTTCAGCCTCATAAAATGCACTGATTGTACAATTCGGATGCATGAGCTTTCTTCATTGTCTTTATTGGTTTATAAGTTCTTTATGAATTTCTACTCTACATAGAAAGATCCCCCAAACAGATGCTCACTTGCTTGGGAACAATTGTTTCGCCATGCACTAACGAGATGCAATGATCTACGTTCTGGAACCAATCACCTAATTACTGGAACTGTCTAGCTACTTGATGTTTGTACAAAGAAGATTCTTCATATAACATCTACCTTTGAATATGCTATTATCTAAAGATCAAATAATCAGTTTCATACGAGCTGCAACAAAACAGATTTACCTTAAAAAAAAAGTACATTTTACCCATTTTGGTCCTAAATTAAGATACTCCAACTACACAAAACCAGCTCTCTCTTTTTACTTTATTAACATGCCTCTTTTGGTCATTTTGTCCCAATGGCTTAAATAATCAAAATTTATCAAAGACTCTACCATCCAACTATCTACTTATCAGTTATCAGTTATCACTTATCACAGCTTCAAACAGCAGAGAAAACTCCTGCTTGTTAACATCTGACTATCTGATTATTGATATATTCAACATAATCCATTCGAATATACGTCAAATACTCTCTAATACTAACCTGATAGCCTATTCGAATTGGCAGCCACGGGAGGCATACCCGAACTTGTTCCAGCAGCAGCAGCCTAACAAAGCATTACATTATTCAACAACACTATGTTTCCATAATAATGGCTCCATAAGTAAAGCAACTTACAAGACCACGGGATGGAGGATTGGCAAGCTGTGATTGCTGATACTTCAAAATAGTCCAATCAAAGATGTAATCAAACTGAAAACCTGAAACAATAAATAGAGAGGAAATAATTATTAGAAGATACTATATACGTCGACCATCCCAATATTTTCAAATTTTTAACTAGTAAGCATTTGAATTGACCTGTGTTTACATAAATAAGTTAAAGATTGCTTCCTCTATTTTCAACATAACTGTACTTCTTTCTTTATTAGTGAATAACTACTATTTTAACACTAATAAAATTCGTTAAACCAAACATTGCTATTTATAGGGATGGAGGAAATATTTAATATTTAAACTTAACAAGACTATCTTCAACCACTAGCAACACACATAAAGAAAGGTATAGTAGCCAAACCTTCACGAATAAAAAGATCACGAAAGATTCTTTTCAAATAAGCATAATCCGGCTTATCATCAAATCTTAGAGAGCGACAATAATGGAAGTATGATGCAAACTCTGTGGGGTATCCCCGGCATAAAGACTGAAACAGATGTTAATAAAAAACATAAATTCTATTGCACAAAGCATGCTGCAACACCCAAAATAATGGAATAGTACAGATGGGATGTAAAAGGGTCAGTCACATAACAGGTCACTTCGAGTACTAGACAAAAAGGGTCGAGTAGGATTGGATGTTAAGTACTTTTTGTCTAACTTTATTTAAAACAGATACTGACAATTAGAGTGACAAAAGTGAGTATACAATTGTTATCATTTAAAAACAATCTAATTCCCAAAATATAACGAATTTAAAAAGTTTGTTGCATTAAGAATACATTTTGGCCAACTTGTAAAAGCAAACCTCTTTTGTAGCCATTTACACCCGTTAGCGATATAACATAACCCAGATAGACCCATTCATTAGTGAATGAAGAAGTTGATTTACCTCAATAGAGGTGGAGACCTTCTTCTCACTAATTTTTTCATACTTCTGTTTCTTGTTCCCAGCTTTCAGTCCTTGCCAGGGGAGACTACAATGTACAATGCAAGTCGTCACGACTAACACATACCATGCATCTAAATTTGAATAGACAAAAGTCATGAGATAGCAACATACTTTCACTTCATTTCTAATTCGATCACCACAGTTTATCCACTATTATTTTGGGTGTGTACAGAGTTGACTGATTTCAAATTCTTTTGAAAAAGTTACAATGCTTAATGATAACATTTCCAAAACTGAAGAGTTTGTAGATGTTGAAATTTGACGGCTAAAGACCAAGTTATAAATGAAGTGAAAAGGCGTTGCTGGCACTGCATGTTACTGCTTGCAAATTAATATATTGCCTGGGCGGTAAGGATCTACCTTCCTCTTAGAAAATACATAAGAACATATCCAAGTGATTCCAAATCATCTCTTCTACTTTGTTCTAAAAAACAAATACACTATCGTGTAAGAATAATAATCTTATTCGTATGCTTGAACAAATTTGACCACCACACGCTTACCGATTCCAAGGTGAGTATTCATGCTAGCATACCGAGCTGTCCCCGTTAAGTTCTTGTTCTCCCTGTATTATATATGACATGTTATGGAAAAATATGCATTAAGTCTTGCACTTGGATAAACAAGCACAATGGCTAGAGGTGGCAAAGTGGTCAACTTGGGTAAAAAGTCAGAACTTTAAGTACAAGGGTTGAACCACATAAAACTGTTATTGATGATCAAAAGAATTATTATAAATATATAAAGCTTTAAATGTCATATGAAGGTTGTATGCAAACAAGATCCGCACAGCTTTTGACGTGTTCCCTTGTTAGCTAAAAACTTTTATTTGGCCCAACTGGGTTATGACATATAAGCCAAATCAATCCTTTCATAAGTAAATAAGTCAAGTTTATCACCCGAGCAATGACATAGGCCTAAAGGGTCCCTAACTTGTTTATATTTAATGTTGATTAAACAATATAACTTAAACACAGGGAGTTCGGCCTAGCAGAAATTGAGGTGGCCCAGCAACCAAAAAGTTATGGGTTGGAGTTCCTCTGGGGAACAGCTATGTGAATAACTGTCTGGTATGTATACATTTGCCTTTCTATGAAAACATTACTAAAGTTTATTGCTTGCTCAAATTTTACTAGAATCTTACTTATGGAACGCATTAGAGATTTGCATAATATATCCTGCAACTAGAGGGATTGGGTATCGTTGACAAAGCAATTTAAAAGACTTGCACTTCTGTACACTTTGGGATGTAATTTAAATCATTGGAGATAATATATAACCCAATTCAGCCCACTTCTACAACCTAACGGGGCAAATTGCCATCTTAATCACTTTCACTTACCTATACGGAATATGCTGATGAGTAGTAGAGTCCCTATATTTCTTGGCTAGCCCAAAATCAATAGCATAGACCTAAAATGAACACACATATATATATGTTTAAACGCAATGCATAAAAATCAGAAATAGTTGACAACAAGAAAAATAAAAACGGCTGAAACCTGATTAGCACGCCTTCCTAAACCCATAAGAAAGTTGTCTGGCTTAATATCCCTATGCAAAAATGATTTACAATGGATAAATTCAACACGATTGATCTGCAACAGATATGATGACAAATAAACAGTGGATAAGAAACTATGCAATTGTCAACACTCGGTAAAGGATGCACACACAATGAAGAAAGTTATACCATCTGATCAGCTAGCATAAGGACGGTTTTCAATGACAACTTCCTACTACAGAAGTTAAACAAATCCTCGAGACTCGGTCCCAATAAATCCATCACAAGAACATTGTAGTCTCCTTCAACACCATACCACCTCACATTGGGGATTCCAGCTAACAAATTGGCAGACACGAGAGTCGGTAAGAATAAACAATAGGTTGTAACTTGTAGCAGAAGTGGCAAAATGAGTGTAGATGTGTAACAAATGGGTCTGGACTGAAACCGATGGTTTCTAGTAAAAGATGAATCGACCCCACACATTTCTTTTGTCCATTTTACGTCATAGTTACTGTGTGATCACTATGTTATTACATTTCATTTAAAATGATTTACGAAGCTGTAAGCATTAATGATAAATGTTGGGACTTTTAACACATTTGACCTGCTTCCATTGTAGCTAACCCAAATTGATGCATTTACAAGTAGATGGATCAATATTGCCAACTTTAAACAGCGAAACAAAATTATGGAATAATCCTTACTTCCTCCTTGTAGAATCTTGTACAACTTCGATTCATAAAGCAATTGCGGATGTTTTGTTTTGATATTTTCCTGAAAAAGAGCGGAACAAACCCGTTAGGACACAGGAAAATTTAAAAGCCTCGACAAACCTGTAATAAAGCAAGACAAGCAATTTCGATCATTAGTTCAATTGGAAATTCTTAACCAATTGCGCCTTGGCAGGGAAAAACTGAGAGAAATGAAAAAAACCAACGAAATGAAATAAATAGAAATGAAATTGGTAAAGACTAAAGAAATCTAATAGACTCCATTCTTTTGGTAACGATGGAGAAATTGAACTGGTAAATGCTTAAAAGCATAATCTTTTGTAACCAAAAACCTTAAACATCCAACCAATATTGCATAAACCCAATTTATTTGAGAGATGGCCAATTCTCCGCCCATTTTATTTTCTCCCTACTAAACAAGTCATTTCCATTTCTCTCCTTTATTTCCCATAACAAACACACCCTAAATAGACAAAACTCTTAACGACTCTAAACTGACTAGCAAAGTCACAACGATAAGTTTACACAAATATTCAAGCAACTTATTTACGATTAAAATGTTTCCTGCAATTGGGAATTCTACTATTCGACTCTCCTGCGACTATATACTTATTTCAGTAAATTTCTTAAATAATATCCATTCCTGGTATCTCTTATCTGAAATTATAACGCAAATATGCAATTTCTGGTATCTGAAGTAACTTCATATAAATGTAGCATACCATCAAAATTTCCAGCATCTAAAGAAAATCTTAAAAGAGTCACAAACCAATAACGTAAGCACATACAAAACTGATCATTTCATTCCAAGTTTGGAGATATTTTAATACCAAACCACTTAAGCACCCACTTTTCTAGTCAGTGCCTTTTTAGCTCGAGTTAAGAAAACCGTTAAACCCGCATGTGGCAAGATAACATTAATGTCTTCCTGATACAGAATTGAAGATTTTAAAATGTCCCATTTGGTATAGATAACCAGGGTAAAACCCCATTTACCCAATAAATATATATGTTCCATAATCTATTTGGTAAATATTAAAAGCAAGTGTCGTTTTGTCAATAAAAACGACTAGCAAGCATTGTACTTGTTGGTTATTGTTGTCTACAGCCCAACCCATTAAAAGGCTACTGAAGTCAGAATGAAAGGCAGCAGTCCTTATTGTTTATTGCTAGCAGGCCCCTTTCATCAATTAGGCCTGGTTTTAGGAAACTTGGGGACCAAGTTTAGTAAATCCTAATTTTTAGCCTATATAAACACATCTCTTGTACATGTATTTGTGTGGAAAATCAATGAGAAAACCTCTTTCCCCCCGTGGATTAGTTCACACAGTTTAGTGTGAGATACCACATTAAATCTCTTGTGTTCTTCCTTGTTATTTCTCTCTAGTTATTGTGTGTGTGTGTGTGTGCAGTTTATTCCTAACAGTACTTGCTTTCTCTCCAATCTTTCCACATTGTTGTATGTTTCGCCTTTGAAATAGATTATTATCTAACTGGAAATTTGCATTTATTACATTGCTTAAACAGCTGACAACAGCCAATGAGAGGACAAAGAAAGTAAAAGAGACCCAGGGATTGTTCATACATACTCAAGAATTACCACACCTTATAACTATATCTACCTTAAATGTTTCCAATTACAAAATGGGCATCAAATTTATTAAAATATTATTAACATAAATCTTCTCCCATAAGTGCAACTATTTAAGCTGTGCAAAAGTTATAAAGTATAGACTACATTGTGGGTGTCTTGTGCATGTAAACAACTTACACAAAACAATAAAAGCCAATAATCTTACTTAACATGCTTTCTACTTTTAAATTTTATCAATCTCCACCAATTATGAAAAAACCCAAAATAAAAAAAAAAAATTCATTTAACCACATTTACACTCGGTAAAACATCCGTATCCTCAAAATTACCATAATCGTTGTTCATATATCAATACCGATAACCATCTCACTTTGGTGGGATGGCCACCGGCCGCCACTCCCTGAGGGACACCCAGGTTCGAATCCTGCCAAAGGCAAGATTAAATTGTGGCTGATCTTGACACTATCCTTGCTGGGGGTTATGTGGGCACTAAAAAGGTACATGGCCCTAGGGGGTTCCCATCAATTTACCCCTATATCAATACCGATGGCCAATGGTTGCATTTCTAAATAAAGATGCAACTTTTCACGGGATTATTGCGACACGTTATCAATTACATAAGTTGGCTAGCTCTACACTCACTATTTAACGAATTAAAGGTCTAGATAACAAATCCTGTATATAGAATCAAATTCTATATATGTATAGCATATATCATTCAAACAATTAAGCCAAACAATAACACAATTAAGTCCACAAAATTGTGAAAAAATAAAAAAAATATAACAAAAATTATACTCACAAGCTTAATTGCAACTTCTTCATTAGTCTGAATATTAGTACCTGTAACAACAACCAAATTCACAAAAATTTAATCAAAAAAAAAAGCATCATAATTTTAGTAAAATATAATAATTAAAATTAAAAATAAAAAATAGAATATAAACCTAAGTAGATCTCTCCGAAAGAACCGCTACCGATCTTACGGCCTAATCGGAACTTATTCCCCACACGAGGTTCCATCATAAAAAAAATATATTTATATATAGATAATTTAAAACCCTAATTTAAGGAAATTCCGGAAGCGGTGAGTCGGAGGATTGAAGTGAACCGGAAGTCCACGTCAACCACCACCGTCGACCGCCATGAACAGTGAAGTAAAAGCTTCAATTGTAAGGAATATAAAAATTAGGTCAAAAGAAATTAGATCAATTGAATTGATATATATATATATATATAATAATAATAGTGTAATTGAATGAATGTAAGGGTGTGTGTGAGTGTGATTAGGTTGGAATAATGATGGATTTGGGGGAGAGAGAAAGAAGGAGGGATCGTCGTGATGATATCACTCACGCACAGTAAAAATGTTAATTATTTTTTTTGTAAAAAAAACGCATACACCGTAATTAAGCGGTATTGATGTATGTAATCACTAATGCGCCGACCAATGACAAATTTTGGGTCGTGCAAGGCTTCATTATTATATGGTGAGGTTTCTCAGATGTTGCATACCGACTAAATGTTCGGAAAAAAAAACACCTTTCAGCCATCCACAACATATGTATATATTTTACTGCAAAGTGTATAACTGTATAAAACAATAATTGTTATAGATGTCTAGTTTGTGTTGTGGAGATATCACTTCTCATTATAGATACTCCTATGAACTTTCGATTAACGTCAAAGTAATTGAATAACTAAAATACAATTAATCTGTAACAGATTATTGCTTAAACATTTTTAGCGCCTCATGTCATTGCAGATTCAGAACAACACGAAAACCAAATAACCATATTAACCTCTCTTATATCAATTAATTTAAATTCATCACCACGACATCACTGTCGCACAGTGTCGTCATCATTGTTGTTGTCGCCACACCTTCGTTGCTACCACTATCATCACTGCATCGTGCGGACATCCGTCTAGTAGTCTCAAAAATCAAACTGTGTTTTTAAAATACTAAGTTTATTATTATTAATCTTCATGTCAATTGAATACAACTCTTCACGGCCATTTCACCCCATTTCTTCATCTTTCTTCGGGCCTTAGACATGGACGTTCCCGCATAACACACGTAGGAGAATTGTTGATATCTGGATCACTTCCTATAGTCAAATGGAAAATTATGTCGCCTGCGAATAATTTTATGATGGCAAATAAAATGTGCTCTATGAAAATGAATATTTATCATGTGGTGGAGTTTTTTGTTCCTTAGAGATGTAAAATCAGGGATCATTTACTAACACAACCATGTACATGATTATTTTTTAGTTAACGTGTTGTAAAACATTTGCCGGTAAAAAATATGATTATAATTTTATAAGTTACAATCTTTTGTGTTAGATGATTTTAGAATTAAAGGTTTGTTTTCTCCCATTTTAATCCATAATGTAAGGCATTAACGTGTTTGATTTCACATGCATGATCCACCCACTTCTTTTAGCTCATCCGTCACAAATTTAAGATGTACAATTTGCTTGGCCTCTACCCAATTCACATGATATTAGTGCAATAATGTTAAATTTAAATGCATGTTCACACGGTCTACGTAAACTATTATCAATTCAATGTTTTCGTCAAAGGCAAGGTATAAGAAGATAAAATGTAGTCAGTCATATCTACAACAGAAGATAGAAAAATTGATTCCGATATGAACTAAACAAGTCTCAATATGGTAAATATAACACGACAATATTTTATTAACTTTTAATTTGAACGATCATACAATAAAACTAAACAAATTAGGAAATGATTATCTAAGAAGTGATCTTGTAAAATGGTCACGAGCTGCAACCAAAGCTTGGGTAATAGTCTGCAAAAAAAAAAAATCAATATGAAAGTAACCTTTTTGGCTAATAAGTTTTACCAAGAAACTGATTTCAAATTTATGTTATATTGGTTAAAAAAAATTAATTGATTGACCATGTATGCATATAATAATACATGATGAAAAAGAAAATGTTATTGGTATCAGAAATAGTGACAGATTTATCACACACGTTTTACTGACTTATATAATATGAAATATATCAACTGGTTGTGATACTAGTATCAATTGTTATTAAAAAAAAAGTTATGCCTATGAATGCTAGAACTAGAAAGAGTCACACATAATTCACGAATAATCCTTTATGGATAAGGTTTTCTATGTATAGGCTACCAAGAAAAAATGTGTTTTAACTTAAGTGATAAAATTTTGAAAAAGTAACTTCTCAATCTACATTGATTTCAAATATGAGTAATAAACTTAAAAGGAAAGATATTAGATTTTGTACATATATCATATATGTCTTTTAACCAATACAATAACCCGTTGTGAAAAATAATTTGAACCAAGACGATATTATTGACATGGATCAAATTTAAGATTGGAAGTATTTAAACAGGATAAACCACATAATAAATATTTTAAGCTTAAATATTGTCAATAAAATGTAATTTAACTTTAAATCGAAAATACTTGTAGTTTTTCTTCAAACTAATATGACGCTAAAATTAAGTATAGTTAAAAAAAAAAAAGTAGCTTAGAACAACTTTAAAGGAGTAGAAGTTGAACTTACCTGTTCTGATATGGGAGATCCCTCGTCTATGTTGTGTGTAACTACTTTACCAACAATCATACTTCCATCTGTTTCAAGAATCATCCTGCAGCATATAGCTCATACCTAGTTAATGTTTGTTGATCATGGCTACTCCGATTGTACTATAATACGTCATTTGTATTGCGTTTATTGTATGTGAAAAGTCGTATATTTGGGTATAACTCCATGATCTAATTGTGAATGAATATTCATAATGACACGTGAAAGATGATACGGATCCAGACATAGCAGTCCAAGTGGGAGACAACCTCGAGCCCACTGATGAAAGTGGCTAGAGCCGACCCACAAGTTATCAGTCCATTCAACCATTGAAGTTAATAAACCTAGTTACGTTTTAGTAAAGCTCAAACTAAGAGTGAATTATAACATATAAGATGCAAGATACATGGAGTTGCATACCCTCCATCAACAATCTCATCAAGACACAAATATATTAGATCCAAGTTTTCAAGTGCCTCCCTTTGGTCAACATTGCCCCTGCATCAAGAACTTGAGAAAATTAGACTGAGGAATGGAGAAACGTCAACATTCGCGAAAAGTATATGTATCAAGAAAAAAGAAAGAAATAAAACAAAAGATTTCAACAATATATTGACCTGAGGAGAAGAGTAAGAGCATCAAAAAAGCCTTGTAAGACTGTTGCTAGAGCTAATTCATTTTCATCATCACCTCCAGTTACAAAGAAATGCAAATCTTGCATGAATCTATACACTATCACATTATTCTCAAACATTCCTATTTCCTATCTCCGCTGCATATATATGAACACACGTATTAAAAAAAAAAAAGTTAACTGGATGGAAACCTCTTGATTCCATGTACCATTTGGTACCCACTAATCCTCCAGCCAGGCTAGTATCCAGGTAATTCGAGTAATTTCCCATTCTATGCTTGTTTTTCATTTAATAGACCAAAGTATGCTTGTTTAAAAGTCAATTTCCAAAACTATACTTTTGACCAAACATAAAACTAAAATAATAATTAACCTCTCTTTTCTTTTGCATTCTTCTTTTCAGAAATATAAATAAATTTCTTCCTTCCCTCTTATTTCTCAAATTCTCGACTACTACTATATCTCTGTTTAATACTTCTTTTTTTTTCCTATAAAAAATGTGTTGTTTTAATTTTTGAAGTCTTTCTTTTAGCTCCAACCTTAATTATTTTAATGTTTCTGTTTTATATATAATATGTTATCAAAATCTATTAATGGGTTAAATTTTAAATATATTTTTTCAATATATTATATAAATGTTGATGAAATATACATTAAAAATATATCTGTTTTAACTAAAATATATTTGCTTGTTTCGGATATAAAACAATATATATATATATATATATATATAGGGTAACACTCCGGTGAGAACACTTTTAAAATAAGAACGGTGTGAACACTTCAAAACATCATTTTGATGCATTAAAAGTCCATAAAACTAACATAGTGCATAACTAATTATCATTATGT
>JANDBE010000039.1:40468507-40481615 GCA_024320915.1 Erigeron philadelphicus
TCCTTGGAAATTTTATAGTGAGAACTAGATTCATGTACATTGAACTATTTTTAATTTAAAACAATGCATTTGACAAGTTCATTTAATTTAATGTGTGAACATAAATTGAAAATGAAAAATAAAAAGAGAAATTTTGAAAGTCGTATATGGACATCCTTAAAATAAAAATTTATTAATTTATTGATATAATAATAGCTCAATAAATTTATAAAAAACCTCAATCCCGACATTATTAATTTATATAGGTTTTACTGTATTGGATATCAATCCAAAACCCGCAACATGAAAGTAGTCTAGGGACTTTTTCTGTAATATACAAAAAGAAGCGTGGAAATTAGATATAGAAGCTCGTATATGTATAAAATCTTAATAATTTCAGGACACACGAAACACGGATTCACTCTACCCAAAACACACACACACACACACACAGTCGATCGAGATCTGGAAAAATGGAACGGACCTCCACCGGATTATTCCGGACTACAATCTTAATCTCATTCATCTTCTTCATCTCTTCATCTGAATCCTTCTATCTCCCCGGCGTCGCTCCTCGTGATTTCACCAGAGTGAGTATACCTTCTCTCAGATCTATCACTTTTACCTTTTTACCCTTTACGTTACGTAAATCTGCATTTATCTATATTAGGTTATGTTTAGGATTTCACTTTATATTATCATTTTTTTAAATTTATGTTTAGTTTGTGAAAATTGAAGTTATATATAGTTATATATTTATATCTAGGTTATATAGGTTTAAATTTGAGCTGATCTGTAATGTAGATATATATATATATATATATATATATTTATTTATTTACTCGTAGATCTAATTAGTTGAATAATGATTCTAGTTTTTTTTACTGTTATTTTTATATGCTATACTAGCTAGATGCCAGATTTGTGTTATATTTATGCTTTGTATGATGCATTTTTAGCATTTAAAAGTGAAATGCAGATTAGTTAAGTAGTAATTTATGATTAAATATCGAAATCATTGAATGATCTGACCGAGGCATCGAGTAATTATTGAATTAAAGTAGATATTTTACAGAATACGTTATGTCCAGATCTTATTAGTACTTGCCTTTTAAGTATCTTCGTAAATAATTTTACTCGAGTGTAATTAAGTTTGTATCATGTGATTTATATATGGTATAATGTTGGTAACTTGTTATATTATGTGTTTCTTAATTTGGTTAGTTGTTTTATTTGTAAATGTTATAGTGTCTCTGGTAGTTTTGTCGAATAGGAATGTTGATCAATACGATCTAACGTCGTAATGTTAGTACATGATTATTGTTTTTTATTTTTATTATGCTAGTTGTTTTATCTGTATATATTATAGTATTTTTCATAGTTTTGTTAAATAGGAATGTCGATATTTGGTTAATTGAATGGGAATGTTGTTATCAGGGTGATCCGCTTCAAGTTAAAGTCAACAAGCTTTCATCTACGAAAACGCAACTCCCTTACGAGTACTATTACTTGAATTATTGTAAGCCAAAGCATGTTACTAACAGTGCAGAAAACTTGGGTGAGGTGCTTAGAGGCGACCGCATTGAGAATTCAGTATACACGGTGAGGACCTTCTGATGCAATTTTTGGTACAACTTTTAAGTGACATATGCTGTTTTTGTTAACGTCACTTTTTAATCATTGTGAGTTATTGCCATTTCAGTTTTCTATGCGAGAGGAACAACCATGCAAAGTTGGCTGTCGAGTAAAACTTGATGCCGGTTCGGCAAAGAAATTCAAAGAAATGATTGATGATGAGTACCGAGTCAACATGTATGTTCCACTGTCAGCCTGCTTAAACTAATTTTCATTAATTAAGACCTCTGTATTATATTTGTAATGTGTTGCATTAATTTCAATCCTAAGACTTTTCCGAATAAGTCAAATGTCCTATTTATTGAAATTTTTTGACGTCATCTTATGAATCCTTAGCTCAACAGATTCATTACAGAAAAGTTGCAAGTCCTTGACTTTATTACGTTGGATTCTTATTATTGAATGCAGGATTTTAGATAACCTCCCAGTTGCTGTACTTAGACAAAGACGTGACGGTAGTCAATCAACCACTTATGAACATGGTTTCCGTGTTGGTTTTAAGGGAAACTATGCTGGGGTAAGTTTGATAGGAAAATCAAAAGCACATATCTTCTCTTTTTTTTTTTTAATGACTGGGGCATGTATTTAACTTTTGTTTATTTCTTCAGAGCAAAGAGGAGAAGTACTTCATCAATAATCATCTAAGCTTTAGAGTTATGTATCACAAGGATCTTGAGACCGATGCTGCTCGTATTGTTGGGTTTGAAGTCACTCCCAATAGGTATTTGCTTCTCTTTACTACTTAATGCAGTATTGTATAAATCTGATGGCATTATTTTGCTTGTCTTCATGATTTGATTTTCTTTGTACTGGTCTGAATCTATTCCTATTTCATGATGACAGTATCAATCACGAGTATAAAGATTGGGATGAGAAGAACCCTCAACTAACAACATGCAACCAAAATACCAAAAATATAGTTCAAGGAAGCACCGTACCTCAGGAAGTTGACACTGATAAGGAGGTGGTATTTACATATGATGTTACTTTCAAGGTACTCTCCTTTGAACCCATAAGCTTTGTCTTACACTATCCAGTTGAAAATACAAATACTCATGACCATATTTCTCTTCTATTTTGATATATCCAGGAGAGTGATATCAAGTGGGCGTCACGTTGGGACACCTACCTTCTTATGAACGATGATCAAATCCATTGGTTTTCAATCATAAACTCCTTGATGATTGTCCTCTTCCTTTCAGGAATGGTAGCTATGATCATGATGAGAACACTCTACAGAGATATTGCAAACTACAATCAGCTTGACACACAAGATGAAGCTCAAGAAGAAACCGGATGGAAACTTGTCCATGGAGATGTTTTTAGGGCTCCAGAATATTCTGGATTGCTATCCGTTTATGTGGGTACTGGCGTCCAGCTTTTTGGAATGACACTCGTGACCATGATATTTGCATCTCTCGGATTCTTATCACCATCCAACCGTGGTGGCCTTATGACTGCTATGGTTCTTTTATGGGTATTCATGGGCTTATTCGGTGGTTATGCTTCAGCCCGCATATACAAAATGTTCAAGGGTACAGAATGGAAGAAAAACACATTGAAAATGTCCTTCATGTTTCCTGGTATTTTGTTTGCTGTTTTCTTCGTTCTGAATGCATTAATTTGGGGCGAAAAGTCATCTGGAGCTGTACCGTTTGGAACCATGATTGCCCTTGTTTGCTTATGGTTTGGCATATCGGTTCCATTAGTCTTTGTGGGAAGTTATCTAGGTTTCAAGAAACCCGCCCTTGAAGATCCAGTAAAAACAAACAAAATCCCGAGACAAGTACCCGAGCAAGCTTGGTACATGACACCCGTGTTCTCAATTCTCATCGGAGGAATCCTTCCTTTTGGGGCTGTTTTCATTGAGCTATTTTTTATCTTGACCTCCATATGGTTGAACCAGTTTTACTACATATTTGGGTTTCTGTTCATCGTGTTTGTGCTCTTGATCATCACATGTGCAGAGATAACAGTTGTTCTCTGCTACTTCCAGTTATGCAGTGAAGACTACCACTGGTGGTGGAGGGCTTATTTGACAGCTGGATCATCTGCATTGTATCTGTTCCTATACTCTATCTTCTACTATTTCACCAAGTTGGAAATCACAAAGCTGGTTTCGGGTATTCTCTACTTTGGGTACATGTTCATTGCTTCATATGCGTTCTTTGTGTTGACGGGTACAATTGGTTTCTATGCTTGTCTCTGGTTTGTTCGCAAAATTTATGGTTCAGTGAAGATAGACTGATAAGATGAACAATAAGTTAAAAGCTCAACGGAGGATGTAATGGGGATATGGAAACATAAATAGAAATGAATATGAGAGATAGAAGGAAGGCAGTGTAGAGTTGAGTTGAGTCCGGTTCAGTAATTGTTGGTTATACATGACTGAAGAATCATGCATCTGTTGGGAAATTTTCAAGCCCGTAAATGGACTTGTATAATTGGCTAGTTTGTAGAATGTTTTGTTTTTATTATGGATTTTTGTATCTTATATATGAACTGCATTCATCTGATAGCATTATTGTTGTGTCGTTGGTCAATCAATTTCAATCCTTTCTATAGTCGACTGTAAAAGCCTTTGTGCATGTGGTATCGAAATTATTATTCTTCTTCTTACAGATGACAGTCAAGATACTTGGCCCGACTTTAGTTAGTTTTGAGATTATGGATCTATTGCTTTAATATCATTTTCTTATGAATTTTATTTTGGCAGATCTAGTCAGGTCTATTACCTTGACATTATTATCGTATCTTATGCTATTTTTCATTTCTTTTTGATATAAATAAAAGTTATGTTGGATACTTGGATGGCAAGTGTATTCATTTCTGTAGATCGCTTTTTATTCTCACATTTCCTAAAACAAAGGCTGTCTTTGGTTTAGTCGACATCTGGAATTGCATGAGACGTAGAAAATATTTCAACGGACTTTTTTTTATCCAGTTTGGTTTTGAGCTTGATGTGTCTCTAGTTGATCGTACTATGCCACATCTCAAGCATCGACTGTTGCAAGTGAAATCATATATTGAAATCCGGTGGATCTAGTTATCATGTCAAAGAAGGTAGGTGTCATTTGTAAAGCCCGCGGATATAACTCCCAAATAAACAGAAATAGATTAGTAGAAGGATCATATAAGGAAAAAGGAACTTGATACTTGTAAAGATTCAAACTAATCATATGGTAAAAAAACAGCATAAATTTGATAAACTTAATATATTACCATCTTGAAGTGTTTTTACAATGGCAAAGCAATAACAAATTGCTTCTGTAGTGTAAACAAAGATACAAAAGCCAGAAGCTTTTTACATTTCAATTCAAATAATCAAAATGAAACATAAGCTCATGGACTCAATTACGAGTCTCAACGTGCTTTCCTAATAATAACATCCGCGTGGATGCAAACTATATATACATCCCTTTGCAAAGTCTTAATATACGACAATACTTTTTGAACCAAAACGGTGTGCTGCATATCTGTACAACTTCACCTTTGGCAAAAAGCCTATCATATGGTTTCCGTGTTCTTCGTGAGAACTATTCCGGGTAACAAAATACTATATGAAACTTTATATAAATTATATAGAAACTCAAAATGCTTTCAAACCAAATTGCCTTGAAGTTCTCGAAACTTTCATCCATCTTTTAAAATAATCATCAGCTGCAAATGGCTTCAACAGAAAGTTTCTTCATTACTTTCGGGCAAGGATCTCCTCCAAATATCTCAGGAGTTACAGGTACTGTGCATGATTGTTGTCCAACACATAACTGCAAAATATAACAAAAGCAAAATATTAGCATTTTCATCATGTGTGTGAGCGGGTCCCAATTTGTACCGATTTGAAACAAATAAATATGTGATTGAGTCAAATGGATAAAATATTTTTAAATGTGGCTAAATATTGGAGCAAAAATATTAGTGGGTCAAAATCAGAAGACCGTGTAAAGAATTGGAGCAAAAAAGGCTAGCGGGTCAACCCCATTAGGTGTACCGGGTAAAGAATTGGAGCAAAAAAATGCTATGAATAAGAAAGTGGGTACCTTGTTAAATGCATCATAGGAATTATGAGCATGGCAGCTACCCTCACTATAAGAACCACAACCTCCTAACGGGGTGCCAAAGCTAGCAAATTTGATCGAAGATATCTTTTGACCCGGGCTGCACGAAAGGTGTGCTTTTGGCCTTAACGGTTTAGTGACTTTACCAGAAGCTTGCATCTGATAATTCATTAATGATGGTTGCCACTCGTATATATCAGCACACACGCTGTAAACTGATCTCTTTACCAGTGATATACCATATGGGATTCCTCCCAATTCTTCAAAAACAACCATCAAGTTCCCTCTCGGTTTTAGCCAGGACCGAGGTACGTGATACCTGAAACAATTAATGTCAGGATAGGCTTGGGATTTTGATCAAAAGAGTTTGGACGTCCTTCTGTTGTTTGCAGGTGTTAAGTTTATATTATCAGTTTTGTGGCAGGTGATATAAAGGTAAAGGCGGAATTTGTTTACTCAAACGTAAAATCGGATATTTAAATTAAATTCCAAAGACCTGCAAAAGATTGTAATTGTCTTCGAAAATTATAATACTGGACAAAAAGAGGAGCCTTCTTACCACTTTTGTGAAGCTTCACCGCATTTACTTAAGCATTTATTCTCATCAAAATAGCCAGCATAACTACAAGTGCTACAAGATCCACGCGCCTTGTAAGCAGGCCAATAACGTCCAATACTTTGCCCGTTTATCCATATTTGACCTTTCCCCATACTGCTCATGTCTAAAGCCAAAGGTTCGTTCCCCGATGGAGCATTGAAAATAGTCTAGAAAGATGACGAACATATATCAATACAGTTTACAGTTATATTTTATTATGTGTAAACCGTAACACTTTTAGTATGCCATATAGGAATTACAACATTACCATTTTGGGAAATACTTGTTTATATCAGTTCATTAAAGAGTATTATGGATAATTAACATAAAGTTAAACAGCGCAACTGTCATGGAATATGTCTATGATATGAGACAATACCTTGTACCATGTTAGTGGTTGTCTTTGAGACACCAAGGAACCTTGAATCCATTCGACAGATGAACTACCCGTGAGTGAGTGAAGACTTAGAATTTCACCTTTAAGCCCGACCTGGTCAAACAGTCAGTTTAACATTCAAAGTTTTGTTTTTGTTTTACACGGTACAACCTGTAACAAGGATGATGAAGTAGTAATATTTTATGAAGTAGAAGACAAACCTTATAAGACCATTTTTGCCAAGTCAAGTCTCGCTTCCCGTCATTAAGACCATAGAGTGTGACTGGACCAAGAACCCCGGCATTCCATGTCTCAAAATGTGGACCAATATTCTAGCAAATTATGTTAGAGAACCATTAGTGACGAGCACCACATAGTCCACATAGATTTATGTTTATAGGTTGTATAATCATAATATATAACAAACTGGGGTACAGGGGATAATGTTTGGGTGCGTTTTTGTAGGTTGTGGTTGTAATAATCAGAAAATGAGTTGTATGAGTATACCGGGAGACCAACTGCAATGCTTAGTAGTGAAATCTTGTTCACACCCGCTCTAAGATTCACCGCTTTATTGAAAGTTAATTTTGGATTTTTTTGACTTCCATAAACAGTTCCTGAAACATTATCACAGGATGAGCCCTGCATGTTACTAATAAAGAAAACTTTGAAGGACCATAATACCATATTGTATAATACACTATTAAAGGTTCACTTTGATAATCAAACGTATTAGTTGCATGGTATGAAAGACACGGGTTGTATTTATGTGGTTCACTAATTTGTCTGGAGTTCATCGAGTAGAATATCAAGAGTTTAAAACAGGAACTTGGATCGGAAAAAAATTGTGAAAATAGCCACATGTTAAGGACATTGTTACTAATTTGAAACTTCATACCTGATAGTTCACCGTTAATGAAAACATGCAAAGCATGACCCGCAGATAAAACTGTAAGTGTAGGCCACTTGCCACTTCTCAAGAACCCCTCATTGGATCCAACCTTGACACTGAACGTGATGAGAAGCAAAAGTTAGCCCATATGCAAATTCTTAAGGGTAGAAAATACAGAGTCTAGGTAATGGGTCAACACTTTGGTACCCTTCATGGGTCAGGTTGGCCCAAAACACTTTTTGCCCACAAATGTAAGCTTTGCTAGGATTACAAAATATATAGTGCGTCAAAAACGATTGCAACATGTATATTGTTCCTATAGAATTATTGGATGGTTTTACGCGTAAAAATACAATTTGGGCAACTTCTAGGCCATATTTTCCCATTTATACGTAAACGGGACGAAATTGCCAACTTTGGCCCATATGCTAGTTCTATATGCGTTAATCTATCATATTTGTATTAAATGCAACATGAAGAATAAAAAAAATGCACTTACTCTGTCGAGTACCACAAATAGTCGGAAGAATCTCTAGTGACATTGAGTTGTTCCAACAACCCAACTGTTGTATATGCATTGTCGTTATATGATTCCGTTTCATCATTAAATGACTGCCAAGCAAATCCTCCGCCTGCTGAAGTCATCTGCATCAGTGAGGTCTGTGCACCTACCTATTGATCACATTCACAATTACACTTCATCACTAACTTTGTAAACCCTCCTCCCGAATTCCAAAATATATATTAGGATTTGAATCCATCCTTAGATCATGATAAGAGTGTTAATAACACGAGACGATAATAATTAACATTTATGACATTTCTCACCCTTGCAGTATTATAAGCTGTGTTCTTGCAGTCCGGGAGGATGCTTATAGACCAAGGAGGAAGGTTGTAACGCTGATTTCTGAAGTTTACAGTTGCATAAGCAGCTCTGTTATTATTTGAAAGGAAAGCAGCACAGCCTCCAGCCTTGTAATTGTAAACATATGCCTACAAAGAAAACAAAGGTAAGGCGTAGGGTCCAACTGCTGAAGTGTAAGTGATCATTAAATATCAATACAATATAAACATTAAAATAAAAACCCAACCTTTTGATAATTTCCAAGATTGACAATAGTGGGATCCCCGTTCACTAAAGCGGGCTCACATAGTTTTATAGCTCTATGAAGATCTTTCAGATGTCCCCACTTAGCTTCCCGTTTTAGTCCTGTATATAGAACACTCCGGTTATATTCATATATATCCAAATCTAGAAACAAAGATCACGTACATCACAATATATAAATTTCTTGTCATTAAAACAATATAATCTTAAATAGGGTGCCATCAAAGTTGACATGTTTAGTGAATGTTTAACTGATTGTCAAAGAATAATTCCCTTGCTATTATTTCACTTATCAATAGATTTCCTTTTCTTAGGAAAGAATGTACTTATACAGGGAAGGAATGTATTTTACATGAACTTTTTCTTCATAGGGAATGTGGTCAGTTAAAACTTAGATGGTGATGGTTTTATAGCAGTCGTTAGTCAAAAATTTTTATATAACGAATAATGATAAAATTGCAATTTTAACTTATTTTTATATGATGTTACCCAAACGACAGAAAAAAGTCTTGCAAGTGAAAATCAATGCCTTTCGTGGACTTGACATGCTGATAGTTGACAAATAGGTAATTCAACCTTAAAACATTCCAAGAAACAAATTGTTGTCCCTTTCATGGGACTCGTTAGTAGATATTCAAATTTTAAAATCTTAATACTTCGCATCGTCCACTTGATCTTAAAAGTGAGACCAACAAATATCAAAATTGATATAAAACATATGTATAATGAAGTGGCATACGTATCCCTTCATCCATGATGTGACATAAATTTGACCAAAATACGCTTTTAAGGTTGACCCAAGTTAGTAGCCCGCCCAATTTTACATTCAAAATTAGATATTTTAAATATCATACCATATGCATGCTAATATGCTATATACTTTAGTATGTAACATACCAAATTCATCAAGAGGAGCATCATAGTCATAGCTTGTAGCAATAAATGGGCCACCCGCAGTACGTCCAAAGTTAGTTCCCCCATGATACTGTCAACATACAATAAAGCTTATGACCAATATTATAATTTACTCCGTAACAGACAATTATGGAATGTTGGAAATATAATTACAACAAAACACTTTCATACCATATAGTAATTGACAAAGGATCCACCGGTCTGAATGAACTTAGCAATTGAATATGCCAAGTCTTCAGCTGGTCTATAAGGAACTGCACCTCCAAACTCAGTGAACCTACATATTTCAGATTTTGTTAGAATGATCAATCAAAATTATATAGAAAATGCGGTATCATTGACGATGTAATTACCATCCTGTCCAAGCTTCAGTCCACATTTTCGGCTTGAAATTTTTGTTTGGAGAGAAATAGTCACAGTAAAAACCATTGCAAGTATTAATCTGTTAAAACAAAAAGAACATCTATGTTACTAGGAGTTATAACTTACGAAATCCAAAAGTCAAAAGTATGATGGCTATGATAGTAAAGACGGAGCACAAAATGTCCATGTGCAAAGCATAAAGAATCACATTAGGGACACATATAGCATAAACAACTGTAATGGGGTCATGAAATTTGACAAGAAAAAAGTCAAAAAAACACAAAAACATGCATAACTAGATGTTGCACTTACAACGGGGTCAGGAGCATCATCTTGCTTGCACATGACCCATGGGACTCCAGTGCCTAGACCCACAGCCATTTGAGCAGCCCATTTCGCATAGGCTCGAGCAGGTGCACCAAGTTCATATTCCATCGGTCCATACTCGTTTTCAATCTGTCACATAAAAATTTTGCTTCATTTATAGTGAACATTATTATACATAAATCTAGTAAAAAGTAGTGAAATGAGTGGCTTTAACTACCTGAGATAAAATAATTGGACCACCTTGAGTCTCATATAATCCATTTGCTTTCATCATATTCACTATGTGCCTTGTGAACTTTTCCATAGCAGCCTATAGTCATATGAACATCATTACATGCCAATCTCAACAAACATATAAAAATTAAATACAGTTATAAATATATTAAAGATTTTTTTAATTTATTTTATAAATATATTAAAGATTTAGAGGCAGACCTTAAAAGGGCCATTATCTGTTCTGAAACTAATTCCTGGAACATATTTCAGCCAAACAGGAAACCCCCTGAAATTGAAATGACAAAAGATGTATAACTAAATTCTAACCTTTTGTATAATATATCTGAAAATTTATATTTATATAAATGTAAGTATAAATATAAATATATATATATATACCCAAAGTTCCATTCAGCACAAGCATAAGGACCAATTCTGAGATGAGCATAGAGTCCAGCTTGCTTAATTAGCTTAATGAACTTCACTAAATCATACCTATCTTCAAAATAATACTGCCAAACAAAATAATATCTTAATATTCTTGAAACTTATATATATATATATATATATATATAGTAAAAAGACACTAACTTGACCAGGTTGAGGTTCATGCCCATTCCAAAAAACATAAGTTTGAATAACATCCAACCCTCCTTCTTTTGCCTTCTGAATAAGATCTGGCCACATCTGCAACATCAAAAAAAAAAAAAAAAAACATAAAATTTATGTGAAAAAAGTTCATTAAAAAAGGCAAAAAATCAAGAAAATAAATCCAAAAAAATGGGAAAAGGTAAAGAAAACAAGTGCATTACCTCAGGAGTGCTTCTTGGATAATGAATGGATCCAGAAATAAGAATTTTTCTTTGGCCATTAATGGAGATAGCTTTATGGTCATATGAAACAGACCCATTACATAAATAAACACAAAAACACAAGAAAACCAACAACATTAAATTAGACTTCAACATTTTAACCAACCAAAGTTTCTTGAACACAATATTTGTCAGAAACAAAAAAACAGAGCAATATCCTCTGTTTTTTTTGTGTTTTACTTTTCTTGTTCACTTTATTTGTGTATCTTCAGTAAAAGAAAGATGCCCAAGAAGCACCTAAACATACACTACAAAATATTGTGTTTTTGTTTGTATTTATGGAGTGTGGTTAAATAAATAAAAGATTCTAGTTCTAGTGAACTTTTGGTTTTAATATGTGTATTATATTGTACAAGTTTTTTGAGGTAAAAAAACATAGAAAAATAAAAGAGAAAAAAGGGTATTGGTTTGTGTGTGTGAATGTGTGAATGTTTGAAAAATTTGAGTGCTTTGTAGCTGCATTTAAACAAGGAGGATTGGGTTTGTCTGCAATAGTAAAAGGGTCCTACTTTTTGGTCTCATTACATAGAAAATCATTTAAAATATACACAAGAAAGTTATTTGTTAGGCTTTCCTAAAGATGTTTTTTTTTGGGTTTTGTTAATGACAGCCCTTAGGGTTGTCAATAAAAGTTAATTTGGTGCATAAAAATTTGTACCTTTCTGTTAGGAAAATCAGGGGGCCAGTATTTAATATATAATGTACAAGTTTTTAAACATGTAATAACTTGTTAGTGACAGCCCTTAGGGCTGTTATTATCATTTTCCTTTACTTTATTCTATTTGTTTTATGAGGTTATATATGGCCATATGGGATATCAAATCAACATTTCGATATGATTGAGGTTTGCTAGTTGTAATTTCGTGAGATTATTTAGTAAAAAGCTGCCTGACATATATATTGCATCTTTTGTGTCCTAGAATGTTCCGAAAAATATTAAAGGAGGAGCAAAGAAATTGGTCACTTCAGTAACAGGTTTATTTATGGGTTTCAAACATTACTATTTGGATGAAATTTTTGTTCTTTCACATTGTTTTATTTAACTATCCTCTCTTTATACCATTAGAAATGTTGTATTTTGTATTTTTATGGTCTAACTTTTTGAACTTTAACATTAAAAAAAAAGTTTATGTTAAATAATATTTGATAAAAGTTATATGAATTAATTGTGTTTTAAAAGTGCTTTTTTATATAATTTTCATCAAGTGTTATATATATATATGTATATTTAAAATCAAAGTTTAAAAATAAATAGTTTAAAAAGTATGACATTTCTAATAGACGATACCAACTTAGTGAGGCATGAAAAGCCAAAAGAATACAAAGTTATATATATATATATGTGTGTGTGTGTGTGTGTGTGTGTGTGTGTGTGTGTGGAAAAGTGAGTATGTGGTTGGACCCCATCTAAACTTAGATGAAGAACCCATCACATACAAAAACTTTAATACTTGTTTGAATTTTAACTAAATACACGGGCCCCGTGATTTTTATAATTAAAAAAAACCAAATGTGATGGTTCCTCATCTAAGCTTAGATGTGGGACGATCTCATATTCACTTCCCTCATATAAATCTATATATAGAAAAACAAAGCCAAGTTTATTAGATTCCTCCCAAAGCTTTGAAACTACAAAGAATTGCAATAAATAATATAATAATAATAATAATAATAATAATAATAATACTAATAATAATAATAATAATAATAATAATAATATATTTGGGTGGAGTTTTGTTACTCTAACCCAGCTAGATTATATTATGGAG
>JANDBE010000039.1:40824695-40837367 GCA_024320915.1 Erigeron philadelphicus
CTTCACATATGGGTCTAGGCTTCATTGGTAACGGGTACCTTAAAGAAATTATTTTTTGCCACCAGCGGGGATCGAACTTGAGACCTTAAGGTCACAAAGTGCTTGCCTTACCACTAGGCTAATTCCTTGTTGGTTGCTTTCTCTTGATATATGTATATTGTATGTATGATTTTTCTTGACGCATGTATGATTTGGGACAAGATTAAAAGTTAATTTATTAGTTTTGGTCTTTGATTTTCAACCTAGGGTCAAGGTTACCCTAGTCATGTTAGGGTAACTTGAAGGAATCTCATGTTTGACCTGCATGTTTTTTCTTGATTTTATTTTATTTAATGTTAACTCAAGCAAATACTTCCTTATTTTCATATATATACAACTCACTCAACCAAGGTCTTTGATATAATTTTCCATGTGTTTTGTTGCAGGGCTTTTATATCAAAAACAAAAAGGAATCATAATTTGAAATTGCATAACTTTCCATCCTTTCTCTATGGAGAGAAATATATCTACATCATGTTTTAGCCATCTACAACAATTGTATATCTTTTACAGCACAGTGTACGACTGTACAATGCATATTTTGTTGTGGATGGCTAAATTTAGTTGTAGATATATCACTTTCCTTTCTCTATTGTCAATGCCAAAGCCTATTCCTTTCTCTCATTCCAACTAATACAATGTCATTCATCAAGCTTTGGATACGTGTATCTTGGAAAAGAAGATAACAATTAGACATGTGTTTAGGGTTATTAGTAAACCGAAAATATACACGTTTTCCATAATGTTTGTACTTAGCGTGATGTGTCTTAGAAACCTTATTCTTTTAAGGGAAGATAACTATTTGTAGATGTCTATATAAACAACCACCTCATCCTACATAATCTCATACTAGATTCTTTTTTTTATCTCTTAGATTTCACTCATAATTTTCCACAATGGAGGTTCAAAACTTTAGTTTTCTTGAAGACTTAAATGTAGCCAATGATTTCTGGTATATGAAGGCTCGAATAATTCCCATGTGGAAACAAACATTCAAGCTTGAAATGTTTCTTATCGACGAGAGGGTAAGGGTGGTTTATATTTTGTTGGGAACTTTTGCTTTGCGTCTACTTCATGTCCATAATACTTGGTTTCTTTTGCTGTTTGAGCGTCGGAAGATCCAGGCTACTATTAAGAATACTCTTCTGCCAGATTTTTAAAATTACCTGAAAAAGGATGTTGTGATTGTAATAAGGAGATTCAGGGTGGTGAGCATAAAGATAAGTTTAGGGCAGTATCATTCACTCACGAGGTGTTCTTTAAGTGTACCACTGTAACTTCTATGGCTTCACTTTAGTCCCTTTCATATCACTCCTCGGGTACGGGTTTTTTGTCAACCCTATTTATGCCAAACAACGAAATTTATTTTTTCTACTATTTTCATTCTTTATTGTATTTCTTTCGCTAAAGAGACCCCAATGACTTGTAGCCTAGCAATGATAATTTAATGCATTTTATGCTTTATCTTGACCCAAATAAAAAGAAAAACTCGACACTTAACAGAATAAAAGACCATGAAACTTTTTATCAGGCCCACACTTTCTAAAAATTCCGAATTTGCCACAGCCATGGGTTGTTCTACATACAAATAAAATGGAACGTGGACTTAGGTTAGATTTAAAATTCTTTTCAACAAGTATATGAAAAGTTATAAGTTATGTTTGTATACATGTAATCCAAATACCTGTTGTGTAGCATTTGGAGTACATTAATTATATTTGAACACACATTTGTCCATTCAAAATCCACTACAATCACTGCTAGTTCGAAACCGTTTCGGCAAAAGACTATCGTTTTTAACATAAATGAGATGTTGTGGTGTCAAGAGGGTGTTTAGATAAGCTTTAAAATTATTTGACTATTACTTTATAAAATAAAATTAATTTAAAAAAATATTTATATGAAAAAGTGATTATCTATTATGAAAATTCAATATACATACCTTTTCAAGACATAATTTTAAAAAATACATAATTTATTTTGTAAAAGTAAAATTTATTATGTAAATGCAATACCAAACACCCCCAAAATAAGTGTAAAAAAAATAAAAAAATCATTAACCTTCATTTACAATCTTAAGCACAGTGCACAGATAATACCTTTTTTATAATTTTATTGACCACTCACCATTCACCACGCATGTCATTTGCCTTTAGGGAGAAAAAAAATACCGGGTCTAAATTTGTAAGTTGTAAATGGGCTCTGTTGTGGGCTTTTACACTTTTACAATATAAAAGTTCCCATTTTGCTCTTGATCGCAGTACAAATTCTGAGATGACACAATTCACAATTTCCTGAAGAACCCTAATGATAATCAACATTCATTCATTCCCAAAAATAAATTTCAAAAAAATAAAATCAAGATGTCAGAATACATCCCGTTAGAAGTTCAAGTTCTAATATTGAATCGGCTTCCTGTAAAGCCATTGGTTCAGTTTCGATCAGTCTCAAAAACATGGAAGTCTTTAATCGACAGCCCTGAATTTTTCGCTGCTCACGATGTCCGCGAAACTCACCCGAATCGTTTGATTTTAACATATAAAGGTAATGTTGATTTTAAGGAAAGATATTTAACATTTGTTGATAATGATAATGCTGATGATCATAGTTTTATCTTCAAACAAGATTTTGTTCCCACTGTTCCTAGCCTCATTAAGGATATCGAACCCCATTCAGCTGTAGTCGGTAGCTCTCGCGGTTTGTTGTGCTTTAACGGTTATTATAAATACCCAGATGGTCATTCCTTTAAGTATGAGGGAACAGAGATAGTTGTTCTCTGGAATCCTTCGATAAGTAAATCCATTGGTATTGAAGTTTCGTATACTTCTGATTTGCCTATTAATCGTTATATTGGTTTTGGGGTTTGTCCTGTCACTTTTGATCCTACTATTCTCAAGATTCAATCTTTTCTCATCGGCGTACCTTGGAAAGTTGAAGTTTTTACTTTGAGCACCGGGACTTGGAGTGTTCTATCTACCAATTTGTCGCGCAGATCAGTTAGACTTTTAGGGTCTCAGGTTGTTATAGATAGGTTTATTTATTGGCTTGGTTTTGATTTTGATATTGTAGACGCCCAAACTCAATCACGTTTTCTAATCATGTCATTTGATTTGACTGCCAAAGAATTGAAAGAGATAAACCTCACAGGGTAGTTTAACAAACCCGCTTTGTAGAATTCACACTGTATCTAAGCTACGGGAGTCTCTGGTTTTGCTTGCATATCATAGAGAGTTTGAGGCAGATGTATCGGTTTGTTGTCTATGGATGATGAAAGAGCAAGGTGATAGCAGATCGTTTACAAAGCTATACACCATTAACCGGCCAGATGCCACAATAAAGACATTACTAGGATTTAGGAAGACCGGTGAATTTATACTGGAAACACAATACCAAAACGAAGAAAATTCCCAACTTGAAATTTACGACCCCAACTCAAATGCTATTGATAATCTTGGTATTGATGGAGATGGTAATTCCTTCTTTATGTGCCCTTATATGGAAACACTGCTTTTGCTTGATCAGTTAGAGGGTTTTATATATTCATCAGTGGCAATTCCTTCACCTCAATAAACCCCCGTAATAGGTTTTTAGCAACTAAAGAGCAAAACAACATGATGGTTATAGCTTATCTGTGCATACCTTTCACAGTTGGGAAAGTTGCAGAGAGTGCTGCACCTATAAGACGACTGGATGATACTGGAGTTGCTAACCTCTGGCCAAGTTCTCTGTTGATTGTTTTATAAAATTCCTTACGTATAACTGTAAGCTCTTTAATTCCATTTCTTACTTCTAATTTGATGGCGTTTTGCCCCTCTTGATTCTTACTGTTGTGGATGCTACTGATCAAAAAGAAATATCATCCAACTCAAAAGTACCTTCAAGGCTTGAATGCCTCGATAACTGGTCGACTAACTTATTGATTTGATTATGTACCTTCCCTACCTCTGATTTTATGAAATACATATCTCAAACCAGATGGTGGTGAGGGGTATTAGTGTATTACCATATGATATGTTACCTACAATTGCCACAGTTTCAGTTTTTATGGTTGTGTTAATTATAAGCAGAAATATTGTCACTATATAGTTAAGTAAATATCGACTTTTAGACTTCAGTAGATACCTGATTACCTCACATTCTGCCAAACTAAGGAACCAGTTAATTTTAGTTTCTTTGTATATATTTATAGCTGTGTGATTTGATGAGGCTTTGTACCGACGGACACAGTGAAATTTAAATATATGAAGCATCATGTCTTACCATGCTGCTTTTCTGTTTCCTTTATCATTTGGTGCATATTGGTTCAAGTATTCAGATGGATGACATATAGAATGATGCTTATGTGTGCACTGAGATTAATATCAGGTTTTGTATTTTTGTTAAGATCTAGCACATATAAATTTCTGAGATAAGAGTCAAGTAGACGTATTTAGTATTATCAGGTGACTAGTGGTAAGTTTTGTGACCTAGATCTAAGAGTTATGAGTAATCGACCTTGATTAGTTTATTTAGTCCGTATCAATTCTTTAAATAGATTGTATTGCTCAGTTATGATGCCGAAATTGATTATGAGGGATATTTAAGAATAAAAGCAAGTTGTCATACCCTTGTTTTCGACTGTTTGAAGATTCGGCTATGAAGTCTGCAGTTGTGATGTCAACTATATTTCCACAAACATTGTTATGCAACCCACTCATTTTGTCCTGATAAGTATTGCCACCCATTTAGTAAAATCAGTAAAATGGAAGTGACGATCATTTTTTTCTCTCTGCCTACAACATACTGCACCAGTAAAATCATCAGCTGAGCAACTTTATTTTGGTTATTAGCATCAAATTGATTGCCCACTGGTCAAAGCCAGAGAATCACATAAGTTTCATCATATTGAAGATGAAGATGTAACATTCCAATATTACTGTCACTAGTACCAAAACATCCACTGGACAGTCTAACCACCCTTAGAACTGCAAGGAAAGTAGTAATTCTAACCTTCTCATGTTAACCTCTACTCTCAAATTTATAAAGCGTCTATTCGACCCATCTCTTTCTGGTGAACAATTTAGTCTGGAATTAAACACATTACTATCACTTTTGTTTAAAAAACTACATATATAAGTACCTGATTGTAGGTTGAAATGTTTTGACTTTTGTAATTTTGATACCTGGCTTAATCGGTTAGTGCCTACTTGGTTAATGTTTTAGCTTCTGTTTATCTTTGCAATGCTATCACTTTCAATTCTGTTTTTTAGTTGGTTTTTTAGCTTACTACCGAGTTTTCCTTGCAATGCATGGGTTCATGATATAATAAGCAGCCCAAACCAGCCATGATGTGATCTTTTTATGATTAGGTAAATAAGAGCTGCCCAATTCAGTTTAAGTGGGTCTACCCGAACCCGACCTGTAGCCATATAACCTGAAACTCGATCAAGTTGAAAAAAACCCCAAATAACCGTCCCTATTAACGCAGAACCTGAATAACCCAATTCATAAAGTCCCCTAAATGTAGTCGGTATCTCTCACGGCTTGTGGTGCTATAACGGTTACTCTAACTGTTGTTCTTTGGAACCATCTAAGAGCATGGCCTATTTGAAAGGGATTATTTTTTACAAGATTTGACCAACAATCCTTAGAGAAAGATAGATGAATAAAACACTTGCATAAAAAACAAGCTATACCCTTGGTACATTATCTAAAGAAAACTATTTATTTTTCTGAACATTGCCTTGACCAGGTTTTATTTCATAGAGAAAATTTCATTACATATCCCTGGGGTATGTCATATTTTCAAGTTTCGCCCCTCTTGTTTTTTTGTATTATTACATACCCCTATAGTCATTTTCTGTATCATTACATACCCCTCACTCTAATGGACGTTTGTAACTCTCTGTTAACTACATCATGTGCTTAGCACGTGAGGGTATTTTAGTATTTTTACTTCAAAGACCTTCTTCCTTGGGTGAAAGTCAGTCTTCTTCTTCCTCTTCCCAACCTATTTCTTCCTAAACAAATCTACCCAAAACAAATCTATATTTATACATATATCTAAACAAAAATCCAAGATATGATGCAGATCCATAAACAAGATCCACCAGTTTATCTACATCTTTGTATGTATGTCCTAAATCTATACCAATATACATACAGTACATACACAATAGATATACACATACACAATATATCTCCCCTTTTCTTCCAACATTTCTTTGACCTCTCTCTAAAATCTCTCTTGTTTTTCCCATTATCTGTACTACCAGACCGATGAATCCAGCAAGTCTCGTCTCCCTCTTTCTTCTTTGTGACTGTTACAACTCCGGGAAACCACCACCAACGATCGATTATCTGCCACATCCCTCCGGTACAACGAAAACCCCATCCCAACAAAACCCATCACAATCATCAAAATCTGGAAAAACACACACACACACACACACACACACACATATATATATACACATACACACATCGGTTTCTATATATTTACGCACCACTGCCCATCGATTTTAACATATATATACCACTTGCCAGTCGACAGTCGTTACCTAGATCTATATCATGAGACGTTTATAGAGTGAAAAAGAACTGAGATTATGGCAGTCGGAGACTCGGAGTTTCCGTCGGAGACATGGAAAGATGGGAAGAAATTTAGATATAAAAACAAGCCATTTACTATTTTATGGAGATTTGATTTTTTTGGAATGGTTGGAGGTTTGTTCAGAGAGATAATCCAAGCTGTATGGTTAATTTTGTTTTCTTCTTTTATATATATAACTATATATTTATCTATGTGTGTATATAAAAAGTAAATAGATCTGGGTTTTAGTGGGATACATAAAAAAGAAAAAGAGAAAATTTTGCTAGTGTTTTGTTTGTTGAAGATACTTTTTTTGGTGGTAAATATACCAAAATGACTAGAATACCCTCATGTGCATTGCACATGTGGGGGTTAACGGAGACCTACAAACGTCCGTTAGGGTAAGGGGTATGTAAGGATACAGAAAATCACCACAGGGGTATGTAATGATACGAAAAAACGGGAGGGGCTAAAGTTGATAATATGACATACCCCAAGGGTATGTAATGAAATTTTCTCTATTTCATATTGGTTAAGTTCTGCTAATGATGTTGTAAATCTACAAGTTTAATGAATACAATAGAAAGAGAAAGCAATAAATAAAATAACAACACGTAAACCCTGCTCTCCATGCAAATGACTTCAAATATACTTTAAATTACTGAAAACTTAAGGTCCATAATTGCACAACAATCAAATGATAAATACTAACCAGGTTATTGCTTACAAAAACTAATTATAACATATCATTCTAGAAAGAAGATTACGGATTCATAACCCATAAAATGGATGTACCCAATCTTAATCATTTCGGGTGGTTTTGGAGTAATAGTTTGTCTTTCCAGGAAAAAGGAGACTAACTAATAAACTAATGAACTCATTGTAAAAATAAACAAGCAAGGTTTGGATCCTTCGGTGATACGAGGAATAGGATGCCGACATTATAAGGCTCATACGGGGTGAATTAATGAGTATTTAATTGTGATATTAGGGTTAGGGAATCCACCATTATCCTTTTTAGCAATCTTTGAATATAATGGTTAACATGTTTGTCTAAGGAAACACAGGTTAAGAATTTGATCTTCAATCTTTATTTTAATTAGAACGAGAAGCAGTTTATTTACGTTAGGTATAATAAGAGTAAGATGGTTTACATGTCAACCCCCTTTTCTAAAATGATATTGATACTCATAACCCGTGAAAGATGGTATTTGGAGTATTTTTGAGAGAGATTTATCAAAATTTCTATCGAAGGATAGATGATTAATAAAAAATCATCGTGTGATTAGAATATAGATATTTGAAGGAATTCAGACTTTTAGAAATCAGTAGATACACTAGTTATTTACCCCGCGCGTTGTTGCGGGTATTCGTTTTCTTTCTAATAAAAAATCAGAATAGCTGTTTAAAATTAAATAACATGTATAAGCTGTTTAAATAGAATTATCCTATATCTGTAACTTTTTAATCATGGTTTATGATGATGATGCTTGAGAAAAAGAAAAACATAGTTTAACTATAATTATGTTATTACTCCAAAATAGTTTATAATAGATATATCTAGTTATTATTAATATATCACTATATAATGGAGTAAATACATAGAAAAAAATGAATGAGTAAGTTGTCACTATAAAAAATTTGTATCAGCTTAAATAAGGTGAAAGGTCAAGTTGACATGTGTTTGATTAAAATGACAGATGTATGTCTTAAAACCAAATCATATCTCACAAAACCATGTGTTGGTTTTGTTTTAAAATAAACCTATCTTTTTCTTTCACTTTATCTTTTCCTAACTTTCAACTCATTTTCTGTATCTCCCAAATCTATCACAACCCTCTATCTTAACTCCCTCTATCTTTTTCTCAAATACACGCACACATACTTTTTCTTTTTTTGGTCTATAGCCACCGATTCATATTCTATGATATTTGTCTTTTAGGATCAATTTGTCATCATCATTTTTCTGTAAATTGAGGAAGCACATTCGTTGTTGTTATTACCGACGGTTGTTCCAATAACTTTGACCACCACAACCCGACCCGTATTTATAGTACCATTCGACAATGGCGGTGGTGGCTACTACTACTGACCCCCACTCTCATCGTCGCTAACTGAAAGTGGTTATTAAAATCTTTAAACCACTAGCACTGCTATCAGCCAACAACCGCCACCACTATTATCACCCAACCGCCGACACCATTACTATCGTCGGCGCTTTATGATGATGATAATGATCCAAGATTCAGACTTTTTAGTTTTGGTGTTGATAATGAATGGAAAGAGATGAGTTGTATATCATGTTTGTTGGCTTGTACTAAACCCTTATTAAAAACCCTGCTGTTAAAGTTGTAACTTATGCACAAATATTGGTATATTGTACGTTATGCATACCAACTTGTAAAAAACATGTTGGTTTTTAATATATAGGTAAATATATTGCGTAAACTTTAATATAGTTTTCGTCTTTCTGGGACAATTAATAACCTTTGAAGTAAAAGTTTGATGACGGAAAATAATCAAAATAATGAAAAACCGAAATGGAGCGAAGCACAATCAAGCCCTGCGCGTCTCATGGTGTGGCATCAGGCTGCCATATGGCACTATCTAGGAAAGGATGGAGGTGTCTTGGTGCCCGTTGTATATACATAGGGTCTAGAGACACTTGGTCAGTTGGTCACAGTTTTGGGTATCGGATTTACATTAGGAAGTTGAGCAAGTGGTTCGGAGTCGGATCAAGTTGAGGGCTTTGTATTTTACAAACAGTTAATGTAAGTTAAAGAATGTAATTTCCAAACTTTAAAACATATATCTTACTTCATCTTTAACAGTATTTTTTTATAGAAGATATGTATTGTAATATTTTTTGATTTGTCATATTTCTCGAATAAAATATCTTTAAGATTTAACTCTAGATACTGTCTTTGACTTTTGTTATCTACTTCATGTTTTGCAATATTCTTTTTCGAAACTTCATTTGTTTTTTACTTTGTTAATTTTTAGCATACGCGAGTTGGAGTAACATACGGGGTAACTACTTGAAATTTAATAATTCGATTTTTTCCTCAAACAACATTATGAATACTTTGACGTGAATTGAAGACAATATATCAATTTAAAAAGATTAAAGGCGCATTGTGTTGCAGAAAATAACCCTTATGTTTTATTTTTGTTTTCTAAGAAAACATGAAAAATATAAAACGCGTTCCGATCATAGTTTTCAAAGAATGTTTTCCAAAAAACAAAAACAATGTTTTCAATTTTTCGATAGAAAACTTGAAAACATATTTTTCTTGTTTTCCATTTTATATTTTTTATTTTCTCGCTCCTTTCCCCTCACATCTCTAACATGTTTTCAAGTTTTCTATTTTGAACACGTTTTCAATATTTTGATTTGTTTTCTAATGAATAAATAACCCTTTCATTTTCTAAACAATTAAGACTTTTCCTCCAAAATCCAAAATGAAACCTCACCCACTATTGAGCTGCTCTCATAACCATCCATACCATACTAGATCTATAGACTACTCAGATGAAGCAAACTTGAAAAGCTTACAAGGTGCAAATTTATACATACAATAATCGTATTGACAACACCAATTCCACAATACCATCTAATAATTTATTACAAATTAAGGAAGTTACATCTCAGGTGAAGCAGACTTGATAAACTTTCCAGTCTTAAATTTAATGATCATATTAACATCAATCCCATCTAATTTATACATATTCATTCATCTTGTCTTGCTATGTATTTCAAATTTATGAAATTACATCTCAGATGAAACAGTCTTAAAAAGCTCTCAAGTTGTGTTTTTAAATTAGATATTATTAGTATATATGGAAAGTATATTTTTTATTATATATATTGTCATTAGACAGAATAATCTTGGTAAATTGCCGAGATTTTCTAATCATCATAATGACAGAATATACATTCTACATATACTAATAATCAATCACAATATATATATATATATAATAACAAATATACTTTCCATAGATATTGATAGATATATCATATATACAGAAAAAACACATCTCAGAGAAAGAAAGAGTAAGTTGGGTGTTCAGTTCATGACATGCGCGCATGCGACCGTTCAAAGGAATCACCATTCGAGCGACCATTTAAGGAACTACCAATACAACTACTTAAAAAAAGGGGATCACTATCCCAAAGTCATTTCAGTTGAAGTTTAGACACACACACATCAAGGGAAGACCCCTCCAAACTCTTAGTCTCAGATATGGGTCATACACCAGGGCTACGTACTACGAAGCATGCACGCAAGTCATGGGGATGACCACGGTGATCTAAACCCTACGTACTCCCACAATCATGTTTGCATGAGTGTCATAGGCTCCTATGTGAAATGCAGCAAGGTAACTAGGTAAATATGTGAAGAGGATATGTCCTCACCAACTTTAAGAACCTTCTGAAAGCTCAAAGCTTATATAAGCGACCATAGTCACATTGCCAGGATAAGCTCAATCATGTACTATTTGCGATACGTATATCTCCTGTGTTAAACAGGACAGGTTCAAGCGAAGAATTGCTAACTCCTATCATATCAACACAATATTCAACCCTTATAAACCCGGTATTATCCAAATGTACTCAAGTATGCATCCTTATGTTTGATCATGTGACATTATTAGTTTTGGCCATCCTGTTCCATTACCAAGGTTTTCAACACCCGAAGCCAGCCACCCAACTAGATCACTTGGCAGGTTCATAGAATCAGACCCGTGCCCTATACCACGCAAGGTCACATAATAATAGGCACCAACTGAAAATCGTTCTGTTAATAAAATGCACTTCAGCAATGTAACAACCACCATATAAAACAATAGCAGAACAAAACCCAAAAGGAAATTCTAAACTAAACAATAATGTAGTCTTGTGCCCCGTGGCTTCGTCAATAAAACTGTCATTTGGTATACCATGTGGGTCTACTGCATAATTCACACATATATATAAAATCAATGCCAAGGGAAGCTGTGAATAAGCATACATAACAATAAAATGCCTAATAGCATCTAGTCAAGTTCTAAAACATCCTGAAATACGTAATACATATAGAAATGTTATGAATAATCTCCCGACAAAGATACCTACTTAGAGTTAAATGCTAAATTGCATAACATATTGGTGCAGGCTAAGGAGTCAGTACCTACTTTGACGATTAATGCTTTTCTATTCAGACCACTTGATTGTTTCCCCACAAGGAGTTCCTTCATCAAGCAACTCAATGCTTTCCACATATGTAGTCATCCGAATGTTACAATAAACTATGAATCTCAAAAGTCTTGACAGCACACCTGTTCTAGTATTATAAACTCTAGCATGCCTATCGGTTTGAAAGTCGGGATATGTGTGGATCAGCAAATCTCCATTGAAGGTGGGTTGCAAAATTCGGCCAACTGTAAATTTAGGGGATTCCAGCTTAAGAAACACAGACCAAGATGGAACATTATCAGACTCTGTCCTCACCCAGATCCAAGGATCATTACCTTTGGTACACATCAAAGCAAGAGAACCATTAAATGCTGCTAGATGTTTGAGTTCCCATCTAGGTTCTGGCAACGAAATGGTGCCAAAAACATGAGTTCTGAGATCAAATGTCATGAGAACACCATTGGGTATGTCTTGTGATTCACTTGCAAACCAATACAATGTGTTATTGACCAAAGATGAGTCACATCTCAGATGATAAAACATACCAGCAGGAGGAGCAATCGGAGACCAAGAACCTGTCTTAAGGGTGTAGATATAAGGACTAAGTGTAGCCCCATAATGTATAGTCATGATCTTGTAATCGTTGGTGATTGGGTCAAAACCAAAGCCGACAGTCATGTTAGAAGATCTACTCCGCAAAGGATGCTTTGGGATCATTACTTGGCGCCTAACTGAAAAGTTCCACAGACACATACCTAAAACCATATCTACTAAAAACAGAATTCCATTGCATGAACCAGCTATTTGGACTTCAGCTCTAGGGAACTCAATTGCTGTAACACCCTGGTATCCTTCACCAGAAGAGAATGGCAACCGGTCTTCC
>JANDBE010000039.1:40913749-40924802 GCA_024320915.1 Erigeron philadelphicus
AAGGCGACAGATAATTTCTTATGTAGCAGCTGAAAACTGCAGAGTATACAGAGTATAAAAGTTTACTTCTTGGCAATATTTTGAACGCAAAAATAAACACGTAAATAAATTCGATGGTATTGCTGCGGATCTGTATAGGAATAGAATCAATTTCCATTTTCAATCTCCCAAATCTCATCCCCTAAATTCAATCGCGTGAAGAAGGCAAAAAATAAATTCTCTCAAAACTGTTCGGCTGGCAAATAATTTTTAATTCGTCAAAATCATTTTCATGTTTCATTAAGAAAACTGAAAATTGTCTTGGCTAACGAGGTTTGGCAATTTTTATAAACTTTTTTCTCTTTTCGAAGTTGAAGGTTACAAAGTGTAATATTTAAATAAGTACATTGTGAGATTTTTTTTCTTTTATGAAAGACTAGAAAAATATAACTAGGACTTGTCCTGGTGGTAAGTGAAGCACTTTGTGGCAATGAGATCCCAAGTTCGATTTCTGCTTGACATAAAAAACAATTCTTTATAGGAACCCGTTACCCTTGATCAACCTAGACCCACATGTGAAGCTCCAAAGACACGGTTTCGATCCTTCGGAGTGCTCAGACCATGTAAGGATTAAGATGAAAGTATTATTAAGTTCCAAAGTGTAGATAAATTTATGGCATAAACATTTAAAGGAATGAAGAGAGATGAGGAACTACTCAACCCATGTAGTGTACATCTTTTCGAAGTATGTTGATTTTTTTTGTTGGTGCTCTGGGTCAACTGACATTTGGGATACCGGTTAACGTGGATTACTTCACACTTTTGGAAAAAAAAATATTATAGCAACAATGGTATAGAGATGCATTTTACTTTACTAATTAAGTAGGAAATGAAAACTAACACAATCTTATAGAGATAGCATGCATTTTCATTGCAACAATCCGATACCATGTAACATATCAGTATGGATGATCTATGTTGCCTAGGCACATTGCCGAAAGAATCACTCTAAAAAATTACCATTATTATGTAATTTAAGTTGTAAATGTAATGTAAGCAAAAACTAAGAGAAGAAAATGTGACCAACGTATGATCATTATTATCTTCTCATGTTTCTAACTAACTAAGAAATGAGATTCTTTAGAGCAAATGTGTGTCAAGAAATGTCTGACATCACGCAGATTACCAACCGATAGAAACCACAAACCCCATATAAGAGTTGGCTCAACAATCACATCCGTAAGACCTGTGCTGACGTCCATCACCACCAACATCCATCGTCTCAGGGAAGTACCTGCAGCCATATTTAACAAATGAACTTACCTTTACCTTGTGGAATATAGTCACTAGGTAATGCCCACCCACGAAAAAGAAAAACAAAAGCAGAAAGATAATAAAGGTGGCTTCTTGATAGATTAAAAGACTAGATGAAAATCATAGCACAACAAAATCACCAAGAAACTCGACGTACATATGCAGAACTTATTTGAACATCTGCCTCGAATTATATTACAGATTATAGAGTAATACTTACGTGTCTTCGTTGGGTTCGTTCTTGAGAGCATTTGTGGCTATACACTGGAAGGCAGCTTCTACATTGGTTCCTTCTTTTGCAGAAGTCTCAAAGTAAGGTATGTTTCCCTTAGAGGCACACCATGCTTTTGCTTTCTTTCTAGAAACCTATTTTCAAAAGGTGTCAAGAGCAATATGAACTTGTTATGCAATATGCCTTGTCAGTGCAATAGGGATTTAAGTTAAATGGGTCGCTGTATACGGGCTACACAGACTGACTGGGTCAGCTTGGGTCGATAATGGAGTATAAGTCTTTTAACAGATAACAAACTAGGAGAGTTATATCCAGCGCAGATTATGTTTGGGTAACTTTCCACCTATCTAACCCAATACCCTTTGAGCTACTATCTTTTATTAAAAATTATTTGACCCATTTGAGGTAAGGCACAACCCAAAAATGGGTCAAAACAGCCACCTTTAATATAAGCACAAAAATTGGTATGGAAGATTTCAATTTGAGAAATGGTCCAACTTACCACTCGACCATTGCCGCCATCAACATCTACTTTATTCCCCAATACGACAAATGGGAAGTTCTCTGGATCGGATGGGCTTGCCTTGATACGTGGTCAAAAGAGGTTAGTTTAGAAAATAATGAGCAAACTAGCGAAACAACTATAACATAGACAAACCAGCAATCACCTGAATCAAGAATTCATCACGCCAGTTGCTGAGTGACTCAAATGATTTCATGACATTTACATCGTATACAAGAACACAACAGTCTGCTCCCCTGTAGAAGGCTACACCAAGGCTTTGAAACCTCTCTTGTCCAGCAGTATCCCATATCTTAAAAATGATTTCGAAATTTATCAGCTTCAAATGGATGGGGGTAAACTTAGCGATGTAGCATCTCCAGTTTCAAATAGTACTTATTTAAGGGATTTGGGGAAACTAAACAAGTCGACTACTAATCTACACGCAACAGATCTTCCACATTGGTATGCACAATATTGAATTAAGATCCGTGAGATGGATACAACTAAAATAGCCAACTTTCTTCCTGTAACCTATTTTAACTATGTATGTCACTAACTACACCATCTAAACCTTATCAGATCACATACCCGTGATCACTATGAAAGAAAACCTCCCGTTTGGCCCTAAAACCGCAACATCTATCCAACCCGGAAGATTCCAAGTAACGGATCAAACTATGGAAAGAGTATATTAAGTTTTTCAGTTTATGATCATTTTTCTGGTATCAACATTTTAGCATCCACATTTCCCTTTTGCAACATCTTAAGGCTCATACTTAAATTTATGACCCTTCTTTTTTATATATGCAATTAATCTACATTTGGGGCTTAAATTCTTGTTTATTGAAGTTTGGGTTGTAAGACTTTCAAAATTATAAATCATAAACTGGAAATTTTCTCAACGTGAGTAAGCGTTCCAAGCAACTATCCTTCTGACTGATTTAGTTCCTTCCAACGGTCATGTACCACAAATACGCAAAAACATAAATACTATATACTTATATACAGAGTAGTCAACGTAATCCGCTAATCTATTAGAAACTTGATGCTATTTCACCTGCATTGTGAACAACCTATCTTCAAACTGAACTTCTTTTGTTAAGAAATCAGCTCCAATTGTCGCCTTATACTGATTGCTAAACTTACGATTCACATACCTATCCGAATCATGAAACCAAACAAAATCATAAATTCATATTATTTTTATTAAAAAAAAAAAGTAACATTGTTGAAATTTATAATATGTAAATGGGCATTGAGAATTTACTGGTTCATCAGAGATGTCTTGCCAACCCTACAACAAATTATGAACATACATTACTCACACAAAAACTGAACCCATATTCAATAATGTTTATATATACATTGTCCAATCACATGTACACATATACACATCACAATTACTGGTAAATATGATTTGAATTTTGGACAACAATCAAATGATATCTCAGATTCTAGATTTTATGGTTTTTGTATATATCATTTGATCAAATATAATTGAGAAAAGATATGTACGTACCCGCTGTCACCGAGGATGATGACTTTAAGAAGCATTCTCCTTCGAGACGGCATTATATATATATATCAGACTGATATTATCAGTGATCAAGATTGATGAACAACAATACGTGTGTGTGTGGACGTAGAGAAATGGTGTATAGATAGTATGATTATAAGACGTTATGTCATTGATTAATAATACATTTTGTTATTAGAGCCATGCAATTTTGAGAATAAATTGGTTATATAGTTACACTATTTATTGTTATGGAAAGATAAATTTCATTACCCAAAATAAAACGTATAGCTTAACTCGAAAGGGAGTTAATTAATACGAGTATATACTTTTTACGACAAACAACAAATACAAGTAATACACATAATTGTAACATGTGAGATGCATACCGAGTGTTGTGTGATAAACTTGCGTTGTACATAACATGTACAAACTTGCAATTCAGGTTATGATAGAAGAAGCACAAATGATGTACACGTACTTGCAAAAAACATATGTTAGCTGCATAAAAACCATAAAATGCAAGACTAAAAAACATGCCCGAATAACAAACCAAAACATCTTGGTCCCAATTACCTAGTTCAGCAAACAAATCAAGCCATCAACACGACTTTGGTCGTTCTGTACATTGATAAATCTCTATATAAACACAAGCTTCCTACAAAATCTGCCTATGCACTTTGATAACCATATAAACTTGATGCAATCTTTGCTACAAAATGTAACAATCTCTTTTGTTTTTACGGATTCTCTTCATTAAGTATCTCTATATACCTACAATATGGTGCAGCATCCACCTACTCATTCGATTGGTATTTGATGAACTCCTCCACTCGAGCCTAGATTTGTTGTTAGGCCCTCGCTGCTAGATTCTGACGGCCGCTGACCAAAATTGCTGGTGGGTGCAGTCCATCCGCTGGAGTTGTTTTGGCTTCCAAATGCCATTTTTTGAAACTTCCTCAGCTCTTCTCTGTACTGGGCAGTGTCGAAATCCGCACTATCATGAGAACCATTTAACTTGCTGTGTCCAGGTTTGATACACTCGTCCAAATCCTCGAGCGGCAGGTTTCCTTCTAATGCTCTAGCTATCTGCACCCAATTAAATAGAATGCTGTATGAATCTCATTGTAAAGTTTCATATTGTTTCACTAAAGGAAGCAGCTTTAACCCATTTGCTTATGAATGGGTCAAGGCTATGTTTTATCTCTGATAAGTTTAGCTTTAAAAGGAACTGGTTGAAATTCGTCCAACTTATTTTCAAATGCATTAGTTCAAAAACTATATTACAATCGAATTATGTGTGTAACCATAGTTGACACACAAAGTGGATAAAATAACCGAAGGAATGAAAAATACTGTATGTGCTTTGGAACCAACAAGACCCGTACCAAAAAACTGCTTTAAACCTGTTATCCAATACACCCATTTTGGTATTTGGGTAAATTTTTAAAAAAAACTCGGCACCCATCCGTTTAAAATACAAATCAATCCAGATTATACTATATCTCTAACGGGTCAAAGTTTTTAAAAAAATAGCATAAAAAAGCAGCAAACGATTACAAGTCCAAAAGTGGCCTTTTATAGTACAAAACCTCCTAAATAATTGTGTTCGAAAAACTAAAATATCTAACAATATAATACTCTGCATAATATTTGAAATCAAAAGATCTTTAACTTAAAATTAAAAGTACTTCTGGTCAACCCAACCAGTCTCAAGAATGGCCGGTTTCCACCTATCAATCCACCCATTTTCTATCTCAACCTTTTACCAAACATTTGGAAAAATGCAACACATTTCATCTTCGTGGCTGAAGGTCGTTATACAGGTGAGAAAAGAAAGGTTAGCAAGAATTACCTGGCTCATTGATGGCCTTCGTCTAGCCAGATGGCGTACAGAAACAGCAGCACAGGCAATCAACCGAGACATTTCAGTAGGGTCATAATTATTCTGCAACCTTGCATCAACTAGCAGGCTAAAGTTTCCGTCATCCAGAGCTTGAGCGAGCAATGGCCTTGCCTATAATTGTCATTTTTCAGTGTAATACTTTTTGCATGTTATCTAAGCTTTAAACTAATCCAAAACCATCTTCTACATGTAACTTAAAAAGAGGCATACTTGAACATCCATTACGTTTATTACTATTTTTAGATTTAAAAAGACTGTTACTTCTCCGTTAGACTCAAGTTAATTGATACTCTGTCAAGTTAAGATGTTAATGCTCAAAAGAGAGCTAGAGCTTTAAAGGTCAACATCACAAATTTTAGAAAAAATATACATGCAAAATGTATCATGACGGTGGGCTAATATTGCAACAAGATGCGTCTGAACTATAGATTGACATGCATATTTGAAATCACAGTTGCAATTTTAGGCTTCCGTATAAACATCAAAATAATTGGCATTGACAAATGATCGCCATCAAAAATATATAACTCACCCAGTCAACGATGTTATCATCCAAAAATTGTGCTTTATCTATGGGGCGGCGACCAGTAATCAACTCAAGAAGCATAACACCAAAAGAAAACACATCCGATTTCTCTGTCAACTTCCCAGTAAGAGCATACTCTGGAGCTAAATAACTATAAAAACATGCAATCTGTTACAACTGAATTTATATTAATAATAATATGCACGCAATACAAGAAAATGGCAAGGATAGACTGGGCATATTGGATGCGTAAATAAAAGAATATTACAAGAAAAAGCGAGAGAACTCTGACCCAAAAGTTCCCATAACACGGGTGGAAACATGAGTATCTGTCTCAGCAGTGAATCTAGCGAGTCCAAAATCAGCAACCTGTATAAAAGAATATGACATTTACATAAGGTGATCTTTGCTGCTAAGAAACTGTAACCAGTATGGCTTCCTGAAATACATCTACGCTATTTTTAAAAGCAAATACATCTACACTGCTAGCCTGAGATATAAGCTATTTAATCCATCAGAAGTTATTTAAGCTTCAAAGCTTTGTGGTGCAAGCAATTTCTACCTTTGGCTCATAATTGGTATCAAGAAGTATATTTGCAGACTTGATATCTCGATGAATGATCTTGGGTTGACCTGTAATGTGAATTAGCTCCAATAGTTATCTGATCAGAGATCTTGAAAGTTGAAACAGGCTACATATAAAGCATACAAAGAACATATAGTAGTTTCTAACTGAAGACTCACAGTCCTCGTGCAAATATGCCAATCCTTTTGCAGATCCTAAAGCAATTTTCATTCGCATATCAAAGTTTAGGAGATCGTGTCCGTCTCCTGACAACACATACAATGACTTGGTTATCAGGGTATACAATATGAAGAGAGCTCGAATGCAGAAGATCAATATCCGAATTTGTATCTAGAGACAACAATTGTGATCCCAAATGCAAGAAATTAAAACTTGCATACTCAACTCAAACCAGGTGTATTATTGTTCATTCAGAAAAAATGTCCTCCAAATAAAGGTGCAAGTTAGGTTTTGATTGTATCACAGGTGAAGAAATCCTTTTAATTGGTGGAAGATGGGAAACATTAATAATTTGCTTGCAAATATCAAACATATTGTTTCGTCAAGGTTGGCATAATTTCAACTCACATCAAAAAGTGGTTGGCATAATTTCAACTCACATCCTATTCACTTATTATATACATGCATATCTTTAATAAAGAAACAATTTATGCTGCTCCAATTCTAAAACAAAATTCCACTCACCATGTAAATGGAACTCCAGGGTGTTGTTTGGGACAAACTCATATACCAGCATTCTCTGAAGCCCAGAAGTGCAGTATCCAACTAGTGAAACCAGGTGCTTGTGATGAACACGACTAATTGTAGCAACTTCAGCCTGAAATTCACGTTCTCCTTGTCCACTTCCAACTTTCAGCTGCTTAATGGCAACCTTCTCGCCACTTGGAAGGACTCCTTTATGGACATACCCGAAACCACCTTGACCAAGGAGATTAGCATTCGAGAAACCTTCGGTTGCATTTGCTAAATCTTCAATTTTAAATACAGTTTTTCCATTTCCAAATCCCATGTTTGTAGTGGATTGTGAATATGGCTTCTCAGAACTAGTACTGCTTGTTGAATGTGGTGCAGGGGGAGCTGAAGAACCCAATGAAAACAACTGCAATGAAGCATCACCCGGTGAACTAGTGACATTTGGTGGCAATCCATTCTTACTTCCCTTTGACGAAGAAGCGTTGTGTTTCCAGTTTTCAGGTTGACTCCCAAGTTCAGCTACATGAAAGTATATCCCCAAATACATCATTAATAAAAACAAACAAGGAGCGCATTATAACATAATGACACTGTAACCTCTGAGTCTATTGGCATAAAAAAAATGTGTTTAAATGATCACAAAACACAGTGCTGGACAAAATTACTGAAAATAAGAATGTTACTTATTTAGTTGAGGCCTGCTAATGGGGTTTCCATAAATCTTGAGTTCTTGACTGGGGAAAGACTAACGAAGATGTTTTTATTATCAAGACTAAGAATTAAGAATTGCAAACTGTTGACTACAGCAAGGGTAAACATAACAGTTAACCATCAGTAATTGAAATTTAATGCAACTTCATTATGTTAAAATCCATTTATCCTCAATTGAACCTGTGTGCATAATCCTCCAAAAAGTCCAAACTCTGGTTAAGTATTACTTTCTTATGAAAATTGTGAACTATTAGTTAATTGATCGACTATAGCGTCTACTTTCTAACAATGTGCTATAATTAAGAATACAGTTGTTACAGCATTTGGATGGTGCATCTTTTAACAATAGACGATACCTGGTGCTACTAAATTCTACTTTCTAAAATGTGCAAGAGTTGACAAGTCACACAAGCGAGTACATTCGTTAACACTAAATGGGACTCAGACATAGTTAAGTCTATTTTCAATAATGTTCAATGACTAAGGATACAGTAAGAGAATCATAGAATCGAGTGCATTGTCGAACAGTGAATGGAATGTCCTGAAACTTGAACCTATACGTTATAATGTAATAATATATATATATAGGTAAAAGTTATTTTAGGACCACTCCTTATTTTAAGACACGGGATCTGTGTATGTGTTTTTTTTTCTTAATATTCAGTCGGTACACCACATCAATATATCATATGCAGCCAAACGTAATTCTACATCAATCAGCCACCAATAATAAATTATATCATATGAAGCATTTATTATTTCATATAGACATACATTTACAAAATAAAATATACTAGTCATCGACAAGTCCAAATTTGACTTTAGTCAATTCTTTCCTAAAGTAGCAATAAAATCAAACATGAATTTCAAAAATAAAATAAAATATAAAAAAACATAAAATCCAATAAATAAAAAATAAAATCGCAAAATCATCTAACCTTTTCTAAACCCTGGAGGATGATCAAGCAATCCACCAAAACGACGTCGTTTACGTCGCTTATACCAAACAACAAATATACATACGAAAACAAGCACAACCGCACCGCCTATGCCTATACCAACACCAAGCGCAACTAATGTCGGGTTACTTTTGGATCCGGTTTGACCCGGAGATGACTGATTCGGTTCGGAGTTTATAGAACTCGCATTTGGCGGCGGAAATAACGGAAAACTTGTTGTGACGTTCGGAATCAGCGGTGTCGGAGGTGTCGGAGGTGAAGTTGACGGCGACGACATAGACAGCGACGGCGGCGGCGGAATGTAAGTGAATGTGGTTATATATAGTAAAGTGAAAACTTGCCTTTTTGATTTTTTATAAAAAAAATTTTACTTTTTTGAATGATAATTATATATATGTGAGAGAGAAAAAGAAAAAGATGGTGAGAGTATAGTGAGTGTTGTAGAAGCTGAAATGATATATGTATGTATGTATATGTTTGTATGAGAGTGTAAAAATAATAAGGGATTAAACGACGTCGTAGAATCTTCTTTTTCGGACATATGTGAATATTTTTCAATTTACTCCCTTAGTGTTTTATTTTATTTACTTTTGTCTCCAAATAGATAAAATTATTATGTATCATAACTACATACATAAATAAGCTTAATAATATTGTAAAGGAAGTAAGATTCATATGATACCCTAATAGTCCCATAAGCAGTATAGTGAGTGTTGTAGAAGGTGGAATGGAAGTATGTATGTAAATGTTTGTATGAGAGTGTAAAAATAATAAAGGTCTAAACGACATTGTAGCGGATTCTTCTCTTTCGGATATATATGTATTTTTTCCTGTTTACTCCCTTGGTGTTTTATTTTGTTTATTTGTGTCCTAGGTTATTTTTTTTAAAGCAAAACGGGTAATGACGAAGCGTCGGCTCCAATCTTAAAAATACCTTACATGTATAAATTGGTATAATGTTGCGCATTTGAATCTTCCTATGAAAAAACTACAAAGTGGAAACTCTTCAAGCTATCACCCCAATAGCCAATAAAATTATTATGTATCATAACTACATACATAATTAAGCTAGGTCAACCTTAATACTGTAAAGGATGTAACATTCATATCATACATATATAAATGTTACACATTACCTTTAAAATAAATTATTAAAGTCAATAAAACATGTCTGTGATAAATATTAAAATTCAAGAATTATGGATGGATATCACTTCTTATAATTATACGAGTATTCAAATAAGAGAATAAAAAAGTTACCACAAATTTGATCTGTATATCGCAATAAATATTGTCAACGTATATAGTATGTTGGAAGAATGGTTAAACACTTATGGTAAGTTTATCATCTATTTATCTCCTTAATTAAATCTGTTGAAACTTTTTACTAATTGGTTCCAATCACACAATTATAGTAGATAGTAGCACAAGAAAATGTGAGTGGTTAACAGATTTAATATAATTGGAATGACAAGGTCATCACGTTATGTGCCAGTTACTACCTAAATCTATAACTTTTTAGTTGTTAATTAATCTTGATACATCTAGGTTAAAAATGTGTTTAAATAACACTCATTATCTACTAAGTAGTAAGGTGTCCTTACATATTGCTCAACCTTATTATTTTATTTGTTATGTCCTCTTTATGCTCTCTCTTTCTCTCTCTCTCTTTTTGTGTATAGATGATTAGATGGATATAAATATATGAAGCTTCTGAGGTCAACAAAGTAAATGGATATAAATATATGAAGCTTCCTTCAAGGTCAACAAAGTTAAAAGTCAACCAAACTTCTTCAATAAACTTTGACCACAAAAGTCAAAGCTTGTTATTATCTTCTATATGGAGTACCAAATTTCTTTAATTAGCTTTGACCATAAAAGTAAAGCTTGTTAATTACTTTCCATATAGAGTATAATAATTTGGGTCAACTTTCAACACAATCAGAATGAAAACAATCAACAAATGCAGCCTTAAAGCATAAGTAAAAAGGTCCAAAGAACTTGTATAGACATCGGGGTCTAATGACAACAATAACGAATCTTCTACTTTGAGCAGTTCTTCATGCTAAACTGCCAACTCAATCAGAACAAGAGAGGACTGGGTGGGGTTGATTTAACAAAAAGAT
>JANDBE010000039.1:41195965-41215496 GCA_024320915.1 Erigeron philadelphicus
GGAATACAATCCATATTAACGTCACACAGACAGGACAACAATTTTTAATATTGTTCATTATCGGAATCTCAAGTAAATAGTTTACAATGCTACGTACCATATAATGGAAATTTCACACGAGTTGCACTGAATATTTTCTTAGGCCGACATTGAAAAGAAAAAAAAAATAGTTTTAACTAAAAAGATTTAGCTTTAACAAACTAAAACTTTCACTTATGCAATATATCGAACACCTTGCCTATACCAATTTATTTTTTTAGAAAAATAAAAATCTTTGATACTATATAAAACTTATCCATTTTGTTTAAAGATTTCTAATACTATCATAATTCATAAGCATGAAAGTTAACTAATTACACATATTCAATTGCACTGCTTCGTATTCATGACCCGCTCTTTCCCCTCAAGCATGCTTTGTATGTTAGCCGTCTGATTTTAACTATATTTAATACAAAGAACTTGAAAAAGAAAGATTGGATTCTTTTTTAGATGTTAGATTTTGTAGTCATTTTTTGACACCCCATGTAATTATCAGAATTTTGGCAGGAAAGTTTGAAGTCAAGCTATCAGAATTTAATGCTGTTTGCACGCCAAAAATGACCCCGGTCACTGGGAAGCAAGAGAATGTGGAGCCACGATTGTAACATGGGTGCAGATAGATAGGGCACTCATATGAAATAGAGAGATTTTTAATCTTACTTGCTACGGTTTAAATTGCAAAATCCATGATGTAAAAATGCAAGTACAACACTGGTAGAATGTCACCGTCCCCTTTTTCTTATATATGCAATATGTAACATCTAAAGAGGTTAAGACACACCCAGATGATTTACAGTATTACTATTATTTATTTATTTATTTATTTTGATAACGGTCGTCACTCCTGGTTCGATTTTATATATCACAATTAAAAAGGCGCTTGACGGAATGTCAAGACGACTTACAATCCATCCACTAACAATGCACCTACCAAGAAACAGGTTTACAATCCATACTAAAAAACAATAAGGAAAACCTATCAGCTACAAAAGAAATTTTACATCACTTCATTTAATAAAACAGGAAGATCCCATGATGTCAAGAACTGTTATAGTCTTCTTGATTTCTTGAATTTACATGTCGCCAGTTTGAGTCTAACTGTGGAAACTATACTTTCCGTCACCTGAGTAATTTGTTTTCTCTTCTTCTTGAAAAGCCTTGCATTCCTTTCTTGCCATATGAAGTAGACAGCAACTGCAAGTGTCAACTTTGTAGCAGCTTTTTGAGAAGTCTTCTTCTGTGATCCTGGGTGCATCACATCAATAATAGCATCCCAAACTCCCATATGATTAGAGAAACCAGTTTTATGACAAACTTGTTGCTACGCCTGTAAAGAGAAAGAACATTCAAAGAATAAATGGCATGAGAATCCGGTTGTGTTTCACACAACGAGCACACCAAAGGAGTAGCTGATTCTGCATGAACATCCATGGGCAAGGAACATCCCGAGTCTTCAATTTCTTCATGAAAACCAGCCAAAGAATAAAAGAATGCTTTGGTGTACTATGAGAATACCAAACCAAATTATTCTAATCGACTGTTGAAGCAGAAGATCGAATAGTATCCCAAACACGAGTAACAAAAACATCACTAAGGGCGCGTTTGGTTCGCGGAATGTTTTTTGAAGGAATGGAATCTTTCAAAGGAATTGGAATCTGAAGGAATGGAATTTGACGGAATGTTTTTGATTTTTCGAAGATTGAAGTGAGGGACGGAATGAGATTCCTTCCCCCATCCCCAAGGAATGGAGATTCCATCAAATGAGGGAATGTTAACATTCCAACGGAATGTGATTCCTCCATCTTTAACCAACCAAACACACTAAGGAATGAAATTCAATTCCAATTCCATCAGATTCCATTAAATTCTGTGAACCAAACGCGACCTTAAGGTTTAACGGTGGTCATCGGAGCCAAACCCTCCGACGATAAATCAAGATTTTCGACGGCGATTACATCTTCGACGTCACCGTCGGGTACAGATCATTTCGAAAGAGGTGAGAAATGATGTTTATTTCTCTGTGTTTTCGATATAATATATGTCTTTGAAGTGGTTGGCCGGAAAGTCGCCAAAGAAGGCAGTAAATGAGTATAATATACTTGTAGAGTTATATGCTATTTGTTTGAAGTCGTTCACGGTGAGGAAGTGAATGGTCGGATGACGGTCCGAGCCGTCGCTGCCATCCCATCAAAACATGTGGACCCAGGTGGCGACATATTATCTTTTAGTTTGATGATGAAGATTACTCTTTGTCGCGGTGGTTGTTGTTCCGAAGTTGTCAGATGAAGATCCGCTTCCGGTTAACACCAGAAGTTTCTTTTTTGTTCTTTTTCCTTTTTTTTTAATAGATTAGATCTAGGGATGTTTATCAGCTCCACCGTCGCAGTTGTTTGGTACGGTGATTGCTGCCGGCGGTGGTTAGGAAAGAAATTTTTATGTATGTGTGTATATGAAGGGGGTCTATGCTTAGAACTTGTACTTTGTGCATTAGAATTTGTAAATTATTGTTTAACTAAACCAGATCCTATACATACTAAACCGGATATTGTAACTAAACCGGCTACAGTACCAACTGAACCGGTACTCTAGCAGTTTAAATTGGGATTGTTATATATATATATAATATCAATTTAAAAGTTTTTTTTTTAATTTCTTAATCATCAGGAAATTCCAAAATAATGAAATAAAGGGGAGGGATGTTTGTTTAAGATTATTTTATTGGAATGATTTTTGTGTGTGCGTGTTTTAGACTATGAGGAGCGGGGGGATAAAAAGGCAACCCACATGGGGGACTTCTGCCATGGGGCGGAGGCTCCCCTAATGAGAAGCCCTTTTTTTTTCTTGGAGTGGGGTTTCTCTTTGGGGAAGCCTCCTTTTTTTCTATTATTATTATTTTTTTCTTAGTTTTTTTTTTGTTTTATAAATATAAATATTAATAACATATATAAATATAAAAAACACATCAATCATTTTATTTCAAATAAAAAACACAAAATACAACACATAACACAACAAAACAATTATTCCAAACATCACACAATAATAGTAAACAACGATTAATTATTTCTAAACTTTGGATGACTTTGTACCAATTCCCACTCCTCCACGTGCTGAAAACCGTTGTTTCGAGATACCGCATTGTACACAGTCAAAGTCCTTGCAACCATTGCACCGTCATCGTTGTGACCTTGGTTCACACGGTTGAACATCATATCGAATACGTGAATGCTTGTGCGCATGCGGCGCCATTTAGCGGCCACCACATCTGAATCTCGATATGTCGATGGTTGGTTTTTATAAGCGAGAAAAGATGGGTCACTTTCGACCAGAACGTACGATCCTTTTGATAGTTACCCCACAACAGGTCGTTTGACAGCTCGACCTAATGATAAACGCCTAAAATGCATGACTTTAAGATGTTAAACCGACTTGTTTTGTGAAGCTTAATAGAAGGTTATGACGTTTTTATGTTTGTTGATTGATTTCAGGTCATAAGTAGCAAAATGGAGCTAATTGGATGAAGGAACGAGTCAAGAAAAGTCAAAGCCAAAAATCTGGAAAATTGCCATTTCTGGGGCACAGTGCAGGACACCCATAGCCACAGTGCGGGACGACCCTACCTGAAGAAAATTCAAAATTTAGGGATTTAATTATGTTTCAGTTTATATCATTATCACTTACGACTTGGGAAGTTACCAACTGATATTTTCACATACAAGGAGCAATTCCTAACCTTCCCAACACCCCAATATCACTATCAATTCACAATTCCATGGAGATCATAGCCAACATTGAAGAATCAATGATGAAGATTTCAGGCTGATTCTCTTTTGATCATTCTCATGTGAACAATTATGTAAGACAATTGTATTCAACCTTTCTTATGTTCAAGTTGGATTAGATGTTTAATCTTTAATTAGTGTTAAAAATCTGATGTTGTTTGGATTGTTTGAATGATTACTAGTTTATAACATTGAATAAATTTCATCTATCTTTTGATTTCAAATTATTGTTGATCATGGATTATTGAAAGAATCTCTTATGACTTGTAATCTAGTTAATGAATAGATAATTTAGTTGTGTCAATTCCCCGGTTTTCCGTTATTGTGAATCATCACAACCTAATTGATTAATTCTTAACACTCATTCAATCCAAACTTATAACGAATCATGTCTATGTGAATTCCAATGAACATAAGTTAGGTTATACTTTTGAAAGCATAATTTGAAGCATGAGAATGATCCCTTTTTATTATTGCATTATTTTGTTAAGTTCACAAGTAATTTTAGTTTAATTCAAAATCAATCAATGAATCAGTTTTACCTTTATGCCTAGTTTAATTAACTTTTCAAATAGTTTAATACTTTCCCTTGATTCCCTGTGGAAACGATACCCGACTTACCCTTGCTAATTAGTGGTATTTAGTTTATATTTTTGATCGGTCCAACGACATCGATCACCTAAGCTCGTGCCAAACTTATTACTTCGGACCGGGTCCAAGCCATTTGAATTTCGAGCACAAAATATAAAAGAATATGTAGAATGTATAGAGAGAAATATAGTAGGAGATGGTTTTAGTTTGTAGAAAATGAATGAGTTTTGGGTGTATATATATAAAGATTTAAAAAAAAAAATCAAAATTGTGGTCAAAATAGCCGTTAACGGCTACTTTTGCATTGAAAGTCGAATAGAAGGGGGCGATGAATATTAGCCGGGCAACAGTTTTTTGACCAAAGCCGCCCCTCGGGGCGGTGTATCGGGCGGCGAACAGGGCGGCACGGTGGCGGTGTCGGGCGATTTGCCTTCTCACTCCGAATGGTCTTATAGATTATTTCAAACCTGAATTACCATTTAATGTTGACATGTCTTGTTTTATATTGCGGTTGAGATTAAGAGTTAGATATTATATTAAAAACTTTTGAAATGTTTACAAAAGAATTATAAATTGCAAAAACACAAGAGTTAAATATTATATTAAAAACTTTTGAAATGGTTAAAAAAAATATAGATTACAGAAAAACAAATAAAGAGTTTAAAGATAAATTGATCGTCTTTCTAAACTATTTAAAGATTAAATTATCTATAAAATCATATAAATTTCAAGCTCAATCTGCCAACCTATTTATCCAATCTGAATGAACAAATTACATGTAGAACTGTTAACACAAAACAATAATTTAGTGTATTTATTGTAATTACTTAAAACATTAACGATTTATAAAGTTACATCTCCCTACCACTATTGGGGGTTAGGTTTTTCATTCTCACAATCTCACATGGTATCAGCAACACAATGAACTTTACTCCTCTTTCTTCCTCCTCTTCGTTCTTCCCTTAAACTCTATCAAACATTAACGATTTATAAAGCCCTGGTGAGCTTCTTTGCCCTGGTGAGCTTGATTATTCGATTTGACCTGGTGAGCTTGACTATTCAATTTGTCCAGGTGAGCACTTTTAATCACTTTGCCCTCGTGAGAACTCATATTTAATTGGTAAGTCTCCTATGCCATCGATTCTCCAATCCTTTATATATTTTTTTTTTCTGGTAGAAACTTACTTAGACTTGGTGGATCCTTGGCACCGATTATCTTTCATTTGGTTGATTTTTCACCAATTGAAAATATTTTCGAGAATATATTCAAGTTGTTTAGAATCATTTCTCAAACACGATGTCAATTATGTAGAGAACGGGGTCACTATGCTAATAATTAATTGTCCCACTTTATCATCTTATGCCTTAAAACCAACTTACTATCCTCGTAAGTTTGTAGCGCCTACTTGGGTTGATACACAGGTTCAAAGGCTCCTGGTAATATTACTCTACGTGATGTTTTAGTTATTCCAAATCTTACAAACAATCTTTTGTCAATTAGCAAACTTACAACCGCTAATCATGTAGACGTTTTATTGTCACAACCCTTCTTCTATATTCAAGATAGATATACTGCAAAGTTATTGTCACTGGCAAATGTGAAAATGGGTTGTATGTTCTTTGGGACTGGCAACAAGCACTATCTGCAATCATTACTTCTGGTATTCGCGCATCATATAAAGTATGGCATAATCGATTGGGACATGTGGCATTTTCTATTATCTCTTAAATAAGTCGGGTTCTCTAGAAGTTACATTTCTCTTGCCGAAACCCGTTGTTTGTTCTGCCTGTCAGCTTGCAAAATCACATCGTTTGCCATTTAAGACATATGAAAAATGATCTTCACAACCTATTGATTTAATCCATTGTGATTTATGGGGCCCTGCACCAGTTGATACTATTGACGGATATCATTATTATGTAATTTTGTGGATGACTACTCTTGCTTTACTTGGTTTAAATCCCTTAAAGACTAAAGCTGGCTTTTTCACTGTCTTGAATGTCTTCATTAATATCTTCCAGAGTGACTGTACAGAATTTATTGATCATAATGTTCCACAATTACTGGAGGCTAATGGAACACTTCATCGCTTATCATGTCCTTATACACCTCAATAGAATGGTCGAACTGAACGAAAACATAGGCATATTGTTGAAACAGGCGTGTCCATGTTATTTAATGCTCATGTTCATGCCTCATGCTGGGTGGATGCCTTCAGTGCTGCTGTTTACACTATCAACCTTTTACCGACTCCTATTTTGGATCACAAGTCTCTATTTGCGTTATTGTTCAAGCAAGGTCCGGTGTATAGTAATTTTCGAACATTTGGCTGTCGCGTTTTTCCTCATCTAAGAGACTATGATCCACACATGCTTTTTCCATGCAACATCCCGTGTGTCTTTATTGGTTATAGTCCACAATATAAAGGCTATCGTTGCATTGATTCTCACATATCGAGTGTTTTTTCTTACACGTCATGCACAATTTGATGAGACATGCTTTCCATTTTCCGGAAGTTCAACTTCTTTGGACATGTCAGCTATTGAGTTGTCCCGTTTTTATTGAAGACTTTTCACTTCATCGTACCTCTTCCACCTCACACGGGCCTGTCTTCACCTCCACCATACCCGTGCCGCCTAAAAATACATTGATACCATGCATTACTACACCTGCCCCATGTGTGCGATGAACCTATTCAGCCGGTTAGCTCTACACTTGAGCTTGATTCGCTTGAACATACGATTGAGTCTCCACAACAACTGCAACAATCTTTACCTCCTGACACTGTCCCAGTTTCTCGACCCACTCAACCTGTATTTCCTTCTAACACTCATTCCATGCTGACTCGAGCAAAAGCAGGTATCTTCAAGCCTCGTTATCAACCTGACTTGGCACATGTGCAAAATCATTCTCTTTATTCTGCCTTGTTTGTGGATCAAGTTCCCAAAAGCTTTAAGTCAGCCTCTAATGATCCAAAATGGCTCCTTGCTATGCGAGAAGATTTGTCAGCACTTTATAATAACAACACTTGGACATTGGTGCCTCGTCCTACAAATGTTTATACTGTTGGCTCAAAATGGGTCTTTCGCACAAAATTTAACTCGGATGGAACAGTGAAACGATATAAAGCACGCTTAGTGGCACAGGGTTTTACTCAAGTTCGTGGTCTTGATTACTCGCAAACCTTTAGTCTGGTAGTTAAAGCATCAACGGTACGCATTGTACTATCTTTAGTTAATAATCGGAAACTTCATCATCTAGATGTCAATAATGCTTTTTTCATGGTCAATTAACTGAAACAGATTACATGTTGCAACCCCTAGGCTTTATTGATTCTAAAGTACCTCAATATGTTTGTCGTTTAAATAAGGCATTATATGGTCTCAAACAAGCCCCTAGTGCTTGGTTTAAACGCTTAAGTAAGTTTCTCATCACAAATGGGTTCCAATGTAGTCGTGCGGATACGTCTCTATTTGTTTTCAAACGTAACTCGTGCATTATGTATCTTTTGGTGTATGTTGATAAACTCATTCTAACAGGGAATGATGAGATATGCATAAACTCATTTGTCTCCAGACTACATTACGAATTTGCAATTAAGGACCTTGGTGATTTGAGTTACTTTCTTGGTCTAGAAGTTGGATACACTACAGATGGCTTGTTTCTTAGTCGGTCAAAGTATGTTCATTTGTCGATCATTTAGTAAATTTTATAAAGTTCAATATGTCGATCGTTAAAACTTGGGACATATTAAAAGGTTTTAAAACAAATAGTTTAAAAATATTAGAAAATGTTAAGCGTTTTAAAATCGACCTTAATTATTGTGGTTAACCTTTTATTTGTTCTTGTTTGTATCTTATTGCAGATATGGCCAAGAGACACTTTCACAAGAATCATAACTATTTGATTAATCTTGACGTGAGTCAAGACAACGCTGGAAGATTTGTCCAGATTCTTGAGTTTTTGCAGCAGTCAAAAGTCAGACATGTTCTTACAGCGGACCCGTTATATATTTGACTCAGCTTAGTAAATTCTGGGAATCTGCAAGATTTATACTCGGTGCTATCCCAAGTATCGAAGCAAGTGTAGGTAATCAAACCTTCGGATTCACTATCTCTGACTTGGTTGGTATTAGGAACTTGGGAATTGAAGACCAAGTGGGAGGAGTAAATGGTCTAACCACATTTCCCCAGGAGCTTAGATATGGAGTATACAGAAGGACGGGACATGTTGGTCCTTCAAATCGCAACATTTTCACTAAGAATTGTTTGCTGGCAAGTGGAAATACTTTTCACATGTGATTATGGTTGCTTTGAGCAAAAATAAGTCTGGGTACGACACATTAAATGTCTATACTCAATCACATGTGATTTCTTTGGTGTTGGACAAGCCTTATAGCTTCTCTCGTTACAAAATGAGATGCATATGTAGATAAGGGCTAGGGATGATGAGAGGTTTTTGATGTATCCAAGATTCATTAATGCTCAACTACCCAATCTTGTTCCGGAGGGTCCCATTGAATCAATGACGATCATGCCGAATCGTATCTTCAACGATAGTTATAGATACTGTGGAACTCGTCTTCCACACGCTAGGCCGAGGGACAAAAACCTCTTTGGAGTGCTTGTTAATCCAGGTTATGTTGCTCCAGAACATAATGGATTTGTGCATGAGGGATCTGATGTTGAAGGTAACGTTGCTGCTGCTCAACAACCAGTCCTTCACAACCTCCAGTTGCACCAGTGATACAACTACAACAACAACAACTAGAGAAAAACAACAAATCCAGCTGCAGATTTGTTCATCAAGAGTTGTTAATCCAGGAAGAGGTCGTTCAGGCGAAATCTGTGATTGTTGCTGAAATTGATGATGCACAAAACCAAGAGGTCAACGTAATGGTTGAAGATTAGAGTGTAGGTGCACAACACGTTGAGGGTATGGTCATTGAAAACCAAGAAGACAATGCTGAAGACATTGAAAGAGATGTCGACCAAGGAGGAGGAGGAGAAGGAGGTGATGATGATGATGGGGATGATGGTCGAGAAAATCCAGCTGATAAAGTACATATTGGAGATGGTGAAAGTGGTACCTATACAACTGTTGATTACTCCATGGCTGATGTTGATTCTTAACCTGTTGTAGAAGAAGATTGCTCTTCAGGACTAGGACTCAAAAGAAAGAGACAAAGTCAAGAAGAAGGAGTGCCTAATGTAAATGAGTCATTGGGACTCATTGCTCAGACATATTCTTCTGAAGTGGAAGAGACTAGACAGGGATTGGATGTACCAGATCAAAGTTTCCAAGAATCTGTGCAGAGCTTCAATAAAGAAACGACTAAGAATCTGTGCAGAGCTTCAATAAAGAAACGACTGAAGGACCTCAAAGGAGAGGTAAAGGATTGATGGTTGCATCTTCCTCTAGTTTAGCAGCACCATCAACTCCCACAAGTTCAGTATGTCCGCCTGTCATTAAGCCATATGTGAATTCACTAGTGAGCAAAGATGATGACCAGCCACCTCCAAAGGTCATCGGGCTTTTGGGAATTAAGATGACTGGAAGGCAACACAACTCTACAAAAACACCAGTCATGTCTACGTCAACGACTCCACCAATTACAACAAGACCATCTGTGACTTCTTCACAGCAAGGAGCATCTCAAACTAACAAGGATAGAGCATCCAGGTTGGAGGAGAACATCGAGAAGATGAAGGCTCTAGTTGCTAGCTTATCTGACAAGCTAAAGAAGAAAGAAGAGTCACACAGAAGAGATGCATACATCTTGAGATAAAGTCACCTAGAACTAGAGAATCGCCAGTATGCATACAAGATGCCCAAGAAGCAAAACTTGGCCCAGTTAATGGAACTGTTGATTCCTTCGGGCTGCACCATCAATTGCTACAAGGTCAGGAAAGGCATCTCAAAAGCTTAGGAAAGAAGTCTGCTGAGCTGCATAAAAAGATCAAAAATCTTGAATCTCAGGGGCAGAAGTCGCAGAAGTCTGATTACAAGGATGATGCCTTAAGACATCGTCAAATGGATGATGATGAAGACCAAGATCCGAGTGGTTCCAGACAGGTAGAGATTCAGAGATTTCCGACCTCAATTGTGAATGTTGCAGCACAGAGGGAGCAAGGCTATGAAGGCCAATCAGGCAATGCTACTGGCGCATCAAATGCTCCTTCATCTGACTAACCAACTAAATAAGAAGTGGTTAGTATTCACTGTAGACGAAGTGGCTGGCATTTAGGACATGCCAACTGTTGAAGAAGAAGTTGGAAGTGAACTCCTGGACGTTCCTTCATACTTTGATTTTGATCAGTATGGAAGCATGTTTGAAAACCTGTTAGACTCTTCAGCTCAAAACAAGTGTGCATATTTTGATGCAATACTTAATATTTTGGATCCAAAAGACAAATGATCAAATGAACTATCTCTACAAGAGTCTGTTGCCAGGGGCAAAGTCGGGGTAGACAATCAAACAGAGTCAGGCTCAATTCTTGAGAAAAATACTTCTGTAGTGGTTGAAAAGAAGAGCATGGGTCCAGTGGATGCAACACCTGAAGTTCCTGATGATAGGGAAACGACCACATCTAGATGCTAGTGTCAAGGGCAGACTCTTGGTGCATGATTCTGTGACAAAAGCATTCTAGATGTGTTATCATTTTTGTTATCAAGTCTTGTAATTTATATTGGAAAATACCCTATGTTAATGAAATTACCTTTACATATTTACGATCATGTTGGGATCTTTATATATCTTTTATATGTTGTTTTTTTGTTTTTTGTATTGCATGTACTTAACAATTAATAGAAACAACACATATAAATGGTAATTAAGTTAATATTTGATTTATAATATATAAATGAAATATTAACTTAAATATTCCTAAGTGTCATTTGAGGGTTATTGGAAACACGCATATGTTGCATGTTATGGGAACACTCAAATGGTTTGAGAGTTCTTGGAAACATGCATGTGTTGCGTATTTTGGGAGCACTCAAACAGTTTGCGTGTTATAGAAACATGCAAACAGGCCAAAACTCTAAAGTGCTATTGGGCCTAAAGGAAACACGCAAAAGGCAATGGGCTTTGCGTGCTCCAGTCCAACTCTATAAATAGAGGTGTGTGGTTTACGTGTTTAGAGGGAGAGAGCGTGTGAAATAAATGAGCAAACTTGAGAGACTTTCTACTAGAGCCTAAGAACTCGCAACTCTCGCAATCAAGTACACGTCTCACGCAAAAACCGCAAAACACACACGCTCGTGGTAGTTAGGCTTAGGAAGTAGGATACATATCGGGTATTGTTGTCCGGAGTGCCGCCTCACCGTAACAAATACAAGTGTTTATATTCACATATTTAGCACGATAAAAAAGTGATATAGAAACCGTGGTTGTCTTGAGGGATTCCACACCTCAACATATCCTGAATCAATCTCGTTTTGACGGTCTACAAATGAGGCGACCTGAAACTTACAAAGTTAACTCAAGAACCCTAATTTCAACTAGGAAAACAATAAAAATCTTAACTTAGAATGAGTTTTAATAAGATGGGGAAATGGAAAATCACTAATTTATCTCCCTTCCTTCTTGTGTGTGTCGACACTCACACCCACACACACTTAAATTCCTAAATTCCTTTGCTAGTATTTTGAATGTGGTTTTTATTATTATTATCACCAAGGGATTGAATGATTAGAAAGAATTAGAAGAAGAAAAGATATGAGAATGGATTGAAGGGTTGGTGGTGATGGAAAGATGAGTCAACAAAGAAATATGGCTGTCACAATCTCCTTGTACCACGTGATGAACGTCCATTTTGTGATAAAAACCCATATCAAAAGGCCTCATTTCTATGTCTTAAATGAGTCAATATTCCGAAACTATCGATACTTAATGGATTTTATGTTTACGAAGGTTCACGGAAGATGCGAGTGAGGGTAAATGGCATCAAGTGACTCAAGATGAAGGCCTATGAAGTTACAAGACACAAAGAGGTGAATCGAGAGCCGAACAAAGCAATACGAGAATCAGCAGGAGCTGCCAGCGTCGCTTGCACCTTGCCAGCGCCGCTGGAGCCCATCCTAGCTCCGCTGGGCGGCCCAGTTCAACAACCGACCTTAAACACTTATTAAGCCGAAGCAACCCTCAAACTTATTAAGCCGAAGCAACCCTCAAAACCTAAGAGAGAGCCGATTCAGCAGTCCTAGTCATCCACATTCAACCCTAGGTCGACTTTGCAGATCCCAAGGAGGTTTTGGAGCTTCTAACACGTTCCGATCTTCATCATCAACCTAGATCTAATGTTTTATTTTACTTTAAGTTGGCAAATAATGTCTTTCATCTTTTCAGACTTTGTTATTCCTTTAATAATGGTAGGCTACTAGGCTGAATACTTGTTTGGATCGATGTGATCATGTAGACGTTTATTTATTTTACTTTATTTGTTAGATCTGTTGGAGTGTGTTTTACTATTTGTCGTAGATCCATGTTTTACTAGTTCTTCATATTATTATCGGTTCTATATTTACATGTATTGATTTAATTCTGATGATCGGTCTATAATCATATGCTAGGATTAATACATAAAGATGGAAAACAATAGTCGGTCTATAACTAGATGTAAAAGGTGATTCACTTGTAACCGAGGGATCCAAAACCATAATAATTAGGACGAATATAACATGATGCTTAACAATGTCAGACGCGATCCAGTGACTTGGAAACAAGCACTGTGGTCACCGAAGGGAATTATTATCTGGCCATGGCTTAAGAGCCGGGTAACTTAAAGACAAATTAGTAACACGAACTTTAGGTCATTAATGCTTAAACAATGAATCTAGCGAGAATTTGCTTATAGGGTAGTGTAGGGACATCACTAGCTACTTAGGCAAAGTGAATTCAACGAGAATCTGAGTCGTGATTAAGTTTCCAACAGACTAGCAAATGGGTAGGATAGTATTATGTCGTATCAAGAGATCGGAGATGCCAAACAAGTATTAAAATTTAATTACTGTTATTTGCTTTCTCAAACTATTTTCAGACTAAGCCTCTCGCTGAACAACGGTTGCGGCTTCTATTTACTTTTTATTTGCATTAGTTTAACAGGAAATTGTGACAACCCCAACTGCTAGAATTACACATATTACTAAATTGGGATTAGTTTCCTGGAATGTAAAAACTTTGAATGAATGTTTATAGTAGGAAATAACTAAAGTTGTGTGTATTGTATGTAAACAACTCGAAATAATGTTTATTGTATGTAAGAATTTCGTTTCAACCGATTAAAATCTATAGTCATGAACTCATGATCATTGTGATTAACAAAAAACTAATTAAACACAACTATAAAAAGGAAAGGAAAAAGAGGATATGATGGTACCTATCAATTCTATTTCTAAGTCTCAACAAGAACTTCTCATTATCTTCATCTGCAGCATGAACAAGGCGATCAAGCAATCGTTTTTTGTCTTCGATTCCAAGATTATCGACATCAACTTCATTAGAAGGCCCACTTGATCCAAACAAAAGACCTTTCTTCAAACGGTCAAATGTTGGTAGCTTTTCGAGATTAGCCCATTTAAGAGCTTCTTCATCGTTTTCTTCATGATCACGATCCGATCTTGAAAAAACATTCATGCCAGAATTCCTCCATATCGAAGTACTTGAAGACCTTAAACTTCTTATTTGTCCATTACTATTTGTTCTAAAGTTTCCTAACCTTATACTATTACTTGCTTTGTATATATCACTTCCATCCATTATAATACACAATCCAAAAATCCAAAAACACAAGTTTTTATTACTTTTTGTACCAAAAGATCAACCGGGTATAAAAATTTGGATAAAGTACGTAATCAATAACAAAATATTAAAAATATGAAACAATGCATGCAAGGGGTTTAATAGGAAGCTTTTTGAGACTTTTGGTGGGATTTTTAAACAAAAATTTGAACTAACATTACTAATAATATGAAATGGTGGGCACAGAACAAGAACAGGACATATGTGGTTATTGTGGTGGCTGATGATGAATTATATATATAGTTGTGAATCTTTTTTATTGTAGTGGATATATATATATATATATATATATATATAGGTAGATGGTGTGAATGTGAATTGTTACTTTTTTTTGAACATATGCATGTGAATCTTTGTGGCTTTTAAATCGCAATTAAATTTACAGTTTTGTTAGTTGGAATTATCTTGAGTATCTATTTAGCGACGATTGGAATTGGAATTGGAATTGGAATTGGAATTGGATTTGACTATCGATCAATTAACCGAGGTTAGCAAAATTGAAGTAAAGAAATGAAGAATTTTCTTTTGTCAAAAAGTACTAGCTATGCTCGCCCATCTATATTTAACAAAGTATTTTTTAGTTAACTTTTATGTTAATTCCAGTTTGGAACCGGAACCGGTTCCAGTCAACGTGACGAATAACCGGTTCTTTAAGAATTGGAACTGGTTCTTCAAGAACTGGAACCGGTTATTGGTCAAAGGTTGACCGCTTTTTTTTGGTTTTTTTCAGAACCGGGTTGGAACTGAGAAGGAACCGATTTTTTGATCCAAAAGTGAAACTGGTTCCTATCTATCGGTTCTTGAGGAACCGGAACCGGTTTCAATCGGTTCCGGTTTCAAGACTATCTAAATCGATTTTTTTGGAACCGGTTTTTTTGCCCATGTCTAGCTCCAACATAAAAATTAAAAAAGTTTACTGTATAGAAAATACTATTTAATCTCTTAAGAAAGTGTGTAAAATTTTCTTGTTTGAAAGTTGAAACAAATGAAAATTCCTTGTTAGAAAAGTAACTATTTTTAGCAAAAAATTCTTTGGATTTTTATTTTCCGAAAATTCCTTGTTAAAAGTCCATTTTACCTTAATCTTATATGGTTGTTTTATCGGCTTCTTTCTATCCGTTTTGTTTGGATTAACCATGCACATAAAAATTGATTTATTTATTATAATGTATATTTTTATAACATACTCCTTATTATTTAAAAAAAAAATAACTGGATGGAAACTTTCTGATTCTATGTAACATTTAGTACCCACTGATCCTCCCGTCAGGCTAGTGTCCAGGTAGTTATCAACCACCTAATAATCTCCTAATTATAAAAGTCGGTAAAAACATACTTGTGATAAATATATCAATTGTTGTGATACGAATATCACTTTCCTTTTATTATAAGAATAGAACTAATTTTTATCTAACAACAATTTCATTAACTATATTATACTTGAATTTTTTTTATTTTGTGTTTGTAGCAATTTTGTAATATAGAAGCTATATATAATTATATACTGTAATGGGTTTTTTTTTTTGAACAGTACTGTAATGGGTTTTGTTAAACAAAACCTTAAAGGGTATAATTAAGTTGTGTTAAATAGTTGTACACTTACCATAAAATTCAAAATTAAACTTTTAATTTAAAAGATATAATATTTTTATTCACGTGAAGTGCAACCTTAGTCAAGGGTTATATTTAGCATTTTCTCTATATTATACACTTTTTCTGCATCATTTTAAGTGTTCTACTTTGACTTTTAAAGTATTTATCATTAAACTTTTGTGTGTGTGTGTTAAATATATAAATGGATTGAGTACTTAATGTATTTTTCAATGATATAAGTTTCAACCACTGTTATAAAATACATACAAATTTACCTATATTTAAAGTTAAAAATTACTCATAATGACTTTAAAATCAAAATAAAATATTTAATATGGAACCAATGGAGGTTATCTATACATACGAAACTAAAACATATGGACAACTTGCACATGAAATTATCTTCCAAACACTAGCAAGGGGCACATTAGAGGCCGAATAAAGAGCAGTAATTGGTATAGGACGACGAATTGGTGGTAATCGTAGGCGGGTAGGAGTTTAATAGATGATACAATTAATGATTCAGGACGTTTGATTGGACTTTAATCAATTATTACGCTTTTATTACCATTATTTTATAATAATATAAAATCATAATGATAGGTATGGAATTTTAGTTACTCACGTTATAAAGAATAAACAGGGTATTAGACTATTCAAGAAAAAGAAAAAAGCTAATTTGAAGAGTTGGTTTGATTAAAAATTTTACTCCGTCCGACTTTTATCCTTTGTTGTTTGTCTTGAAAAGTTGTCATTCTTTTATTAATAGTAAAAATAAAAAGTATCATCACAGGAACAAGTGACTCTTACCCACAGTCGAGTTACTGTAATTGGGACCAAAAATCCATAAAAGATGGTATCGTGTGTTAATTTGTTTCTTTTTCCTCATCTATTAATATTAGTTAAATAACTAAATTTTAACCTTTATTATCTAAATTTTTCGAACATTCAGTCGGTACACGATATCACGGAAAACTCACCGCATAATGGTGAAGGCCTTGCACGCATCCTAAACAACGAGATGCTGACTATAGGCCGTTACAAGTATTCGGAGGAAAAAACCCCAAGGATTGACATCCCTAGGGATCGAACTCAAGACCTTGGGTAAAACCTGAGAGTGCTTCTTACCAGTTGGACTAGTCATCATTGGCCGAACTACTAAATTTTAACCTTTACTATGGGAGTGACTCTATTAATATTAGTTAAATAACTAAATTTTAACCTTTACTATCTAAATTAATTTGTTACATGTAATTTAACTTTAAAATAGCTTTAAATGCAAAGTAAATAAACGATCTAGTAACCAAATATGATATTTAAATCGTAATTTTTTAGTTGGGCACTGGAAAATTATGACGAAGGAGTAGTAGTACATGTCAATATATATCGTGGTTTGGTTCTGTTCGAAAAAAGATATATCGTGGTTTTGTTCCGGAATATATATGATTTTGTTTTTTTTTTAACACTCGGAATATTTATGATGTTAACATGTTAATTTGACATCTTGTGTCTAAACGAAAGAGGTGCATAGTATAAATTTTGGGCAATATGCGTAAATTAATGCTACCATAAAACTGTATATGTTTTGTAAGATTCTAATAATAGTAGTCAAACTAATAATGACAATGAAGGTTAGATTAACTGGCTGGAGTCATCTCTAGTTTTACTTTAGGTCATGAGTTCGACTATTTAGAGTGACATGTCTTGGGGGTTTTTTCTTTGAATCACCTGTAACGGCTTATGATCTACATCTTGTAGTCTAGAGTACGTGCAGAGCTTCATCATTATACGGTGAGGTGTCCCCTGATATCGTATACCGACTAGCTGTTAAAAAAAAAAAAAAGTATAGTCAAACTAATCTTGGATTATGGGATTTATGGCTATTCTATGGGCAAATTTGATTTGTCAAAATGCTTGTCCAGTTTCGTATGAAAATACAAATTAAACATTAACTTTGTTGTTCTTAGAATATTAATTACTCGTATGTGTTTCTAGATTGTTATAAGCAATAATGCTAATTTTGTTAAGTCACAATTAATGATCACATAAGTTTTGCTAAAATGCGACTCTAAGAATCTTAATATATACTATAAGACAGTTGAACTAATAACTAATTAACCAATCAAATCGCTCAATTTCATCAAATTGAGTTTCGCTTATGTCATCATTTAAATTAACTATAACTTAAAAATTCTAATAATCATTATCCAAGTATTTTATTATATTAGAATTTACATTAATTTGTAGAAAAAGTCTCATTAATTTACATTTTTTTTGTTTTTCATCAATAATTTGCACTTTAGCTCTGAATACTTAGTCTATATTTATTATTAGTCATTAACCTCATATGTCTTAGCTAATAATGATAATGACTGATTTTTGTACTACAACTTGCAAAGTATAACACTTGGAAGTGTATATCTTCAAATTCTAAACTTTTATGACTTAATGCATAAAAATTTAATAATATTGATAATATCGTAATTCCCGTGTCTAGTGTTGGACACGGGTCTAAAATCTAGTCTATATCTAAAACTTAACTATATTAATTTTTAAACATAATTAAGATTACGATATTAAATATCTTATTACGATTAAATTAAATTTGTAACATATCTAGAATAAATACTATGACTAAACCTTTTGCACTCTATATCCAAAGTTAACTAATATTAAATTTTTATATTAAATATTTCTAAAAGGACACGACTAATCTTTGCTTTTAAGTATCTATATCTTATGACAACATATACTTTAGAAGTATTAACTAATGGGTAATAAAAAAAATTTAATTAATGATGATTAGGAGATGAGTTGTAATGTAAATTGAGAAAAATAATTGAAAGTATATATAAAAAAATGACATGTATGAAAATGCTTAATTGCCATGATAAAATTATAGCCACATAGGACTATCCTTTCATAGTTATAAAAATGGAGATAAAATTATTTTATATTATAGTTTTATAATGCGAGTATAATTTAATGTTTTATTTAAAAACTGAAGTCATCTATCTCTTATTAAATGTCTAACTTTATTGTTTTAAGTCTTTTTCTTTCAACGTTGACCATATATTTCTTTGTTCGTGTTATATTGTTGTTGATGAAAGTTATATCAATGAATACAAGTTTTTAAACAAAAGTTTGACCATAATTTTTATATGAAGTGATATAATATAAACAAAAGTTTCCATAGTCAAGTTAACGGCCGAAATCATCCATGTTGTTTACCCTTATAGTCATTCATTATAAGAAAAATATATAATTTTAGTTAACAATCAATAGTAATGCATATAAAATCATCAAACAAAAAAAGAAATTTTTTTTCAATCTCTACCCATTTTTTGTAAATCTCTACAATTTGTAGAGAATATAATGAAAATAATGAAAACCATTTTCGCTTCTCTATTCTCGATTTTATTCTCCAATATAACCATATATCTTTTTCTCTCTTTTTCATTGTGGAGTACTAATGTGTGAATAGCTTCTCAGTTCTCACAAGCTCATCATTTCGATCTTTTATAAGTTTTGCATTATTTTTTTTTCACTTCCCTTTGTTGGATATTCTGACCCAATCATTGGGCCGAGCCCACATATATGTCAAAGTAGTCCAACGGTCCTTTACGGGGGAGTTTTCAAATTTCATGGGGAGAGGAGTCATGCCTCCCAATTTCTCATCCCTCCCAAATCCCACCAATCAAATACCTCCAACTCAATTTTTCT
>JANDBE010000039.1:41218530-41229785 GCA_024320915.1 Erigeron philadelphicus
TACCGCCGCCGTATTGCGCGGGCATAAGTCTATTCATATGTATATATATATATATAAATATATCAAAGGCACATATATTAAACTACAATTCGAGATCAAAAGCTGGTACAACATTTTTGCTTTTATGACAAAAATTAGATGTTTAGAACATTTGATTTTGTAGATCTATCTCTTTTGAAAATTGAAGGTTTTAATGCAAATTGCAAATATAAGTCCAAAAACTATAGCTAATCCCACATGCACTCCGGCTATGGTACCAAGAAAGCTATGTTTGTATCCAAAAAACCGATGCAGGTATCCCTTCACAGTCTCACCGTCGAGAAGCAAGTCATCATAGTCGCCGAACTGCGATACCACCATGCCGTAGATAGTCCACGCCATCGGGTTACACCAGTAGTACCATCGCCACCACACAGGAATTTTCTGTTACATTAATTTTGAATAAAAATACTATTATACATTCAGCAGGACTAGCTATTAATTAGAACAAGGAATTATTAAGTAAGCTAGCCGGAAAAAAGAAATTCTACCGGTCTTGGGATGATGAAACCAGAGAACAAGTTAAAGAACCCGTAGAAAGAAGCTGCTACGATGGCGGCAATGTTGTTGTTGGGGGTGATAGCAACAGTCATCATGCCATAAAACGTCATGTAGAGTAAAGAGAAAAACTGGAATAAAAAGTACCAAAAGAATTTGGAAGCTGTCCATTCAAATCCAATCATAGCGTAAACTATGAGAGTGTAAACAACGCATTGCGACAGAACATAAGGTATCTCCACCAGAAGCTGCATGTGTAAATCACAGAAACGTAAAATTCTTGATTATATTATCGATATCAAACTAAAAGCGTGGTCGTTAGTTTGGTTACCTGAGCACAAGCGTATGGTAAAGCGGAATACATCCCTGCGGCTCGTTCTCTGTAAAAGACTGTGCGCTCAATGTCAACAACTGGCTGCACTGATGATGAGTTTTGGACTCCAAGGAAAAGAGTAGCCGCATAGATGGAACCCATCGCGTTAGATAGATCTTGTGGGGTTTTCCTGAGTCATTGCAGCAGATGAATGAAATGAACAAAATAAAATGATAAGTTTATCTTTTCATTTTTGGGTTTTTACCTTTTACGGCCAAGATCCCAGAACATGGTGCCAAACATGACTGCTATGAAGGTAGTGAAAGCAAAACGGACTGCAGTGTAAGGTGGGTTTCTCCAGTATGACAAACGTTGTTTCCATAGACAAGCAATACACTGGACAGAGAAAGGCTGTGAGAATTGGGTTGCGAAACAGAGATCTTTAGTTCCCGGACGTGCTATACTTAGTTCAGCAATAAGAGCCTTGTTTCTCCTGTGAGAAGGATGATATGTCGGTTAGTATCAGAAAATGTTAAACAAAACAAAATATTAACAAAAATGAAGACAATCACACCAAAAGGTTATCGTTGGCCGTTATAGTGGACGAATTTGAAATAAAAGTAATGGGTTCAAATTTTGGGACATCACACTTCTTTGTCCTTGAGTTTGGCCCAACTTCATAGGATGGTCACTAATGATAGGTGTAAATATTGCATGGGACTGGTCCCTGGGAATAGTCGGTTAGGGTCCAAAGATCACACCGAATCCTTTTGGAAAATGAAGACAGCCACATGATCTACAAAAAGTTTATGTGGTTGGGCTGATTAATGTGATCAGCTAACCCAAAGGCGACAAAAGGCAAATGTCAGTATTCTTGTTGCTTGTTTTAGGATCCATACGAGCTAGGAAAACCCCAGATACACATACTTATAACCGTAAACCCAAGTTACAATGTCTGGCCGACCCTAACCTGATACCTGTTGGGGTCAACAATACATATGGATCATTGTAACCTTCCAAGAATCCATAGTCACACTTTAACATATAGCGATATATACCAAGGCTTTAACAAAAAGAAAGGCATGAACTTACTGAAATAGTTCTGAATTTTTGTAAATTACGGCAAAATCAACCCCTAGAGCTATTTCTTGAGCTGTGCTAGTCACTTCCAACATCCATGTCGCAGGATTATATCCGTCTTTTATTTTACTTACACCTGGGATATCCTGGTACACATAATTAGCGTGGTCTTAGTTACGTATAATAGTAAATAGGGGTAAGTGCACCATATATTTATCCAAATACTCATAGTTAGCTATTATCCGTATGATAACTTAGAAAAACACACGCCTATTGATCAAATATTTAGTTCATTACTACAGTGTATATCTAACCTTATAACCTGTAAATCAGTGTCATGAAACTTTGTATGGTTGATACCCATCAGAAAAATACTAATGTGACAGGTTGAATACATCTTAATGCCCTTAGCGTACTCTCATATATAAACAACAATTCTAAATTTCTTATCATCACGGTAAAATATCTTACCTCAAAGTACTGTATCAGTTGGCAAGAATTCCTGCCTAGGGGTCCTACATATATTTCTTGCCCTCCTCTTTTCATCAAGAATAGCTCATCAAAAGCTTCAAATATATCGATGCTAGGTTGATGAATGGTGCACACAACTGTTCTTCCTGTGTCAACCGTGTTCCTAACAGTTCTCATCACAATTGCAGCAGCTCTAGCATCTAGTCCAGATGTTGGCTCATCCATAAATATTATAGATGGATTAGCCACGAGCTCAACTGCTATGGTCAACCTTTTTCGCTGTTCTGTAGAGAGTCCATTGGTACCAGGCAACCCTACTAATGCCTCTCTCAACGAGTTCAATTCGACAAGCTCCATCACCTCTTCCACAAACATCTGCATGACAACAAATCATATTGTTGTTCACTATATAACCACAAGTTATGTCTATGTTTGACTGGACCAGATATCATGAGCTAACCTTTCTGGTGTTTTCATTAACATCTGGTGGCAACCTTAGCCAAGCTGAGTACACCAAGGATTCATAAACAGTAACATGAGGGGAATGGATGTCGTTTTGTTCACAATATCCAGATATCCGAGCAAATGTTTCCTGTTTCTTTGGATACCCTGAAATCCGGATATCACCTTCTATATACCCGCTCGTTTTTCTACCTGCTAAAACGTCCATTAGAGTAGTTTTTCCTGCACCACTCACCCCCATTAGTGCGGTTAATACACCAGGTCGAAAAGCTCCACTCACACTCTTAAGTAGCAGCAATTTATCCTCATCTGTTCCTTGTTCTCTCATTTCCTGCATATTAAACATCACCACGCTGGTTGGATTTGGTTTTTGGGATTACAGTACAATACAATAGTCAGCAAGTTACCCCAGGCATATCGACAGAGTAGTTTACATCATTGAAGGTAATTGAATGTGGTTCGAAGGGAAGAATCATTCCTTTCTTCTTGCTTCGACTTCTCTCATCATCTGTAGGTGATAACTCAACAGAGTTCTCACTATCAGGCTCTGTTGATACAGTCGATCGTGATTGCCCAAAAGCTATAAAGTTTACGTTAAAAACATTAACGATTGGTCAAAAATATGTTTATGATATCACTCCGTATAGTACAAAATGTAGGGAGATAAAACGATACTCACGGTTGAGAAACTCGAGAGACAAACCGAAACATAAATTGAAGAGAAAAATGAATCCAATGGATGCCAAGATCGAAATCCAATACCAGTAAGTTTCTGCGAACAACCCTCGAGAAGTGATGATAGCTTTCCCTAGTGTCGTTTCGTATATAGGCTATAACAAATCGTTTTGAAAACAAAAAAAAAATCTGCCGGGGTGAGTAAGAAAACAAACTGAACGAATCACTACATTCTATTGTCATATATTGAGACATTTTAGGATTCTATCTCCAATTCATACATTGTTCGATAAAACTCTTTAAAACCTTAATAAAGTTCTTAACCATAGTGCCATAGTGGCATAATCTTATCGTTACTTCCACAAAAATATAGCAGTTAAGATAGATCTTCAAAACTTGTCTATTAAGTAACTTGCCTTATTCCACCTGTCCGCCATGAATTCATTAACGACGATCCCATTCATCGCATACATCATTGGAGATGACCAGTATCCCCATATCCACCACTTCTTCACATCATCTGTAATAAGAAATTGCGAGTTTGAGTCAGATTGGAGACGAGTGTATGAATATGGTGTGTCAATACAAATGTTTGAAAAAAAAAAGACTATACTTACCTCGTACCAGGACAAAGCCACCCAATACAAAGATCAAGAGAAGTGCAAATGAACCGAAAGTGTTTGCAACAATCATGTTCCGACCTAATGCCCCGATAAATCGAAACAATGCAGAAGACACCTGGTTGATAAGTAAAAGTAAAAGATATTGTCGGAAGAATCTGCAAAACATCAAAGATTTGGTAAGAAATGCTATTTAGGTAAAATTTAAGAAGAAATGGAAATGTGTAATATTAGATCTTGAAAAGTAATTAACCTTGTGATCTTGGGATCAAATCCTATAACATAGTAAGTGAGAATTGTCCATAGGCCAGCTTCAAGGAAAGAAACCGGAATCTTCACAACCCATGATGGAAGAGCGTAGGCCCACGAAGGGTAAAAATAGAAGTCTCTTTGCTTGTAGAACACAGGAAGCTTTGCAATTGTCATTGGAATCTCAGACATCCCATTAAACATGATCATAGCCACACCAAAAAACAGAGCACCAGTATATATCCCGCCATCTTCTATATCATCTCTATGCATCTTAGTTCGGAAAAACACAGTCATGGACATGACCGCCATGATAAATAACTGAACCCAACCAAACAAAAAGAATCTTGATTAGAGCTAAGCAATAAAAGGAAAATCTTTTTTATTAAAGGTAGCAGCCGGGTATAACAATCTGGGTAATTGATCAAAATAAGTCATTTTTATTGTAGGTTCAGAGAGTTTGGACTTCTCTCAACCCAAACTACCAGTTTATAAACTTTGGAATTCACTCAACCCAAACTACCAGCTTATAAACTTTTGACTTCTCTCAACCCGAACTACCAGTTTCTCTTTAGCTTATGCTTATAGCAGCTCATATCAGCCAAAATAGAAGCAAATGAGTTGAACTAAAATCTACTTTAGGTAGACATGGCACTTACCTGGGACAATTTGAAGATGTAAACAAACGAATTTCTCTTAACGAGCAAGATCTCTCTATCAATGCATGCTTTCAAGAGCTCTTTTTTATTTAAACCATAGTTCTCGGTTGTAAGAGCGGCTGGGTGGCTTCTACTTTTGTCATATGGGGTTCCAACTTCATCCTTGAGTCTCTTTCCAATATGGAAAGACTGAAAAGAGTCTGAAAATTCCTTGGCAGTCACAAATCGGTAGTTCTGGCTTCTTCTCATCCAGTATTGTTGTTGATCTTTCTTAGAAGTCACCTACATAAAGTTTCCATATTTAAGAAACATAGTAATTATCTAAGTAAGAGAATCGAAGCACAGGGAAAGAAATGAGCATACTTCTTGCAAGAAGTCAGCAACACCTTTTCTCTCAGGGCATTTGAACCCCATAAATTCAAAAAAATCAAGCACATTGTCTCGTGGTCCTTGGTAAACTATTTTCCCCTCGGTTAAAAGAATAATGTCATCGAATAAATCATATGTCTCGGGTGCTGGCTGGAGAAGTGAAATGACAGTAGTTCCTTCAAGGATATGAGTAAATTGTTTAAGTGATTTCACAATTTGGAAAGTTGTAGAACTGTCCAAACCGGTAGAAATCTCATCCATAAGAAGAACCTTTGATGGTCCAACTATCATTTCACCTATAAGGGTAACGTTTTACATATTAGACAATATACTTGGTAGACTTGTACAGTTCAAAAGAATTGTGTTTACAGATTTACCTGTTGTAACACGCTTCCTTTGGCCACCCGAGATACCTCTTATCATTTGATCGCCTACCATAGTATCTGCACAAATATCCAACCCCAACAACTGCGCAAGAAACAGCTTAAGTAATGTCTTGAAAATATATAGAAACTATTCATGAAGAAACGATCAAACTGAAGAAACAATCTAACGTTTATACCTTGAGAGCGTAATCTGTCACTACATTTGCCTCTTGACCTTCCGATGCAGTTGCCTTGATAATCACATATTTGTTCATCAAATTCAAACTACTAAGAAATAGTATAAAGTAAAAACATAATGTTGCTTTCTAATTTGGAGCTCGTTTTGCACCTTCATGAAAACATCGATATCTGGATCAGGTTTGATGTTTGCATCTTTCTCTCTTCTTGATAACTCAGCCAACATTTCTGAAAATTAAATGACAAGATGTTTTAATATCATAACATTTGGAAATAAGATTTGGAATTTCAAAATGTAATTTCAGTCTTACCATAACGTGTTCCGATCCCTTGGCATCGTGCAGAAAATGCCAAGGTTTCTCTAACGGTCATTTCTCCAATATGAACATCGTTTTGACTAATATAAGCAGAGGTTCTTTCAGGTACAAACTCATTTAACATATGGCCGTTATATGTCACCCTCCCAGAGCTCTATAAACACAATAACAAAAACAAACTTTGCTTTATTCATACAACACTTGTTTATATAATCTTAAGAAAAACAATCAGTCGGAAAAAGGAAATGTGTAAAGTCTCAATGAAGTTATAAGAATCAAGAACTTACTCTAAGTTCCTTATCGAGCTTGCCAGCCAAGGCTAGCAACAATGTTGTTTTTCCAGAACTCGGAGGGCCCAAAAGTAACGTCATTCTGTAAGCGTTTTTCCTTATGTAAGATTTAGTGAAAAAATCATAATTAGTTGCAGTGTACGCTTTGCTTATGATTATTTGCTCACCTACTAGGCTTGATGATCCCACTAATATCGTCAAGGATAGTTATATGCTTTTTCGAATTAGGCAGGAGGCGGAATAAGCTCAAGAATATCTAACAAAATCAAACATGATATATTTCAATAGATAACAACATTAAGAAAGTTGTATATCTGTATTGAGTGGATTCCTTACTTCAAAGATATTAATGTGGAAATTTATAAAACTAGGTAAAGCTCTGCTTCCAGTGTTCACATCTGCCTCCACTGTCAAATGCTCATACTTGACTTCAATGGTAGGTAATTCGATCCCAACCCTGTAAATTCTCCATTCATCCGATAACCATTTAAGAAAATACAAGTTCATATAAGCACAAATAAGTTTCCAAAACTATCTGCTAGTAGATTAGTTGCATACTAACTATACTCGATGTAGCTAAAGCTTTATCTCACGGTTAGCTCACTATAAATTTGAAAACAAAGGTAAAGTGTTATGGTTCAAAGAAGAGCTTTTAGGAACAAACATGGAATGATCATTATCAAAATCAATCAATAAGAAATTAGTGAAAGCCGAATACCTGTCAATTCTGTTCCTGAGCTTCAACAAGAACTTCTCATTATCATCATCGGCAACATTTACAAGCCTGTCAAGTAATCGCTTTCGATCTACAAAACTAAGATTGTCTACATCAACTTCTTGTGAAGGTCCACTTGACCCAAAGAGCAAGCCTTTCTTTAAACGATTAAATGTTGGGAGTTTTTCGATAGAAGCCCATTTAAGAGCTTCTTCATCATCTTCTTCGCGAATAGATCTTGAAAAAACATCCATGCCCGAGTTCCTCCATATAGAACTACTTCCAGATCTTAAACTCCCCATTCTACCATTACTACTTGCTCTTAAACTACCAAACCTTATACTCCTACTAGCTTTATAAATGTCACTTCCATCCATTAGTACTAACCAAAACGACGACAAAAACTTTTAAAACAAATAGACGAAGTCAAAACTCTGAACGGTTTTGACTTCAAACACAAGAAAACATAAATTACCTATAAAACAATTAAAATCATTAAGAAGACAATGTGTTAGTTTCTCATGAAAATTGAGTTAGTTGTATCGACAGGTATTTTTAGAAAGAAATAGAGTGAAAAAATGAGAGTATGTTTTTGGAGATTATATAGCACAAACTAAATTCCATGCAGAGTCATCAAATATAATATTTAAAACACCCTTGTGCTACTCTCGTTGCTTCGATTGGAATAGTAATGATAATGTAATTTTATATTACACACCTTTTTTATGGTTGTAACATATCGCTCACGAACATAGAATTTTTAATTTAATTATACATATATATAGACCATGTGTGATTACTAATTTATTGTGTACTTCATTATTCGTATGGCAAATTTTAAAGGAGAAAAAGAAAAGTTTGTATATTTACATAAATACTGGTACATAAGTTTGCCAAATATTGCTGGCAAAAAAGAAAGTAAAAGTTCAATTCACCTGAATATAAGAGTTCACTCACTACACAGGTAAGAGGTCAGCACAGGCCGGAGTAACAGATCGGCAGGTATGGCCGTATGGGTCTAAAGGCCAACTTGCGAACGATTTCTAGTCCATCCATTCGAGCTGTGCGCGTTAGACTTGATAACAAGACTATCAAAATCGATTCGCCGTGGAAGATTTCAAATTCCCAACTTTAAAGACAAACACTTAAAGCTATACATTCTCCCCCATTTCCAAAGACCTACTACTTCAGTAACAACTTCTTAAACATATTCAGTTTCTTCTTATACAAATAGTTAGTACCAATATATGTATACATAAAAATAAGGCTATGCGATAATCAAAACTTCAAACTCTTCATTCACTTAAATTCTTGATACCAAAATACCACATTAAGATCAATTGTATCAAATACAACATCATAATCAGTGACATATAACGCTCATCCGCTCTGTTCTTAAGCAACATCAGATGAATCACACACTTACAAAATTATGAGATATAATCTGGGACAACGTCATTCATTACCATCACATTTAGGACCAAACTTTTGCGCTTTCTCATCAATCCAAGCTTTCATATCAGCCAACACAAGCTCAACAGAATCATCGGGCTCCCCTTGAATCAACGAATGGTACGCTCCTTCATACAACTTCAACGCTTTGTCTTCCTTTGCAGTCGCAGCCTTCTCATACAACATCTCCGACCCAGTGTGACAAGCCAACCCATCCGCTGTCCCGTGAGCAACCAAAAATGGAACATTAACCTTGTCAAAGTTCTTCTGTGCATACCCCGTCACTCTAACAACCTCTCTCATTGTCCCCACCCTCGGCTTCCCAACATATCGCTTTGGGTTCACGGCTATTATCTTTAATTTCTCCATATCCTTAACTGCCTTTCCCACCATCCTAGGATCTGGCATTGCTGCCCATGTATCCGCCATTCCAAACAATAGTCCGTACATTGTCAAATGCAACTATACATGATAATTTCAAAACAAAGTTATAATCCATTCATAATTAATTGCTACTTTTACTAAATAAACTATAATTTAAAATTTTCCGTTACTTCCTCTCCACATTGATAATGATAAATCAACCTAATTGGTGTGCCTAAAGATGGTGACATGTTGAAAAATCAGGGGGCAATATTAGGAAAGAGAATGAGTGGAATCCACATGTCAAATTCTTAAGTTTTTAGGCATATCTTTAGGGAGGCACACCATTATAAGATTGATTAATCATTTTCCTTTCCACATTTCCATTATAAGTTGTCCGAAAATAAGCGAATAATCCTAGTACAACAAAAACAACGGTACCTAATCCCGGTATAAGCGAGGTATGGGGAGGTGAAATTTAGACATTCTTACCTCTACCCAAAGTGTCGGATAACTTACTTACTTACTTACTTACTTGGGGGAAAGATAAGTGTACACTTCCAACTATAGCAAATAAACTTTAACATTAATTGATACCTAAAATTTGTGTTTATTTTTCATTTTCAATAGGACAGTTTTTTTTTTAAACGACAAATTTGGGCTTAGCGGCAAGGTACGGTCTAAAAATAAAAATTGGGTTACCTTAGAAGGGATCATTCCCTCGGGGATAACAAAAAGTGGGGACGAAAATATCAATCCGGTCCACGTGTCAGGATCAGATTGTAAATACATAAGAAACGTGATCAACCCACCCATTGATTCCCCAAAAAGAAAAGCCGGAAGATCACGATACTGTTCACTACGACGAACACTAACAAAGTACGATAATGACGTGGCAGCCGCCTTATCCATGTCACCAATATAACCATGAAGACCTTCTGAGCTGCCATGACCAATAAGGTCAGCCGCAAAAACAGCATAACCCCACTGAGCATACGCGATACAGATCTTTTGGAAGCACCAGCTGGAGTCAGATCCGTAACCGTGGGTCATGAACGCTACGCCTTTCAGGGGCTGGGTTTCGTCTGATGGGTGCCATGATTGAGTGAAGATTTTGGTGTCGTATGGAGTTTGGAAGAAGGATTTTGAGTGACGTAAGCCTTGTGATTTGTAGAATTCTTCTTCTGGGGTTTCGCCCCAGAAGAACGGCGGTGGTGGTGGTAGGGTTGGCGGTGGTGGCATGGTTGGTGACGGTGGTCGGAAAGTTGAGATAAGTGAGGAGAGAAAAAGAGATGTTGGGGTTAGGTGTGTGTTTGACTAAAGATAATTGTAGGAATCTTTTTTCGACTACAAAAGGAAAAAAGAATGATATTTTAATAAGATTTGACATTTGATTTTTTTTTTTTTTTTTTCGATCGGGCAAAATTCATTTGACGTTGATATTAGTGGGTCACGACTTCACTTGGATTTCAGGTTGTCCCGTTTATATGGGTTTTTGATAAAAAAAAAAAATGTTATGATTATTATTTTATAAAAATGTCCAGAAATAACCTTATAAACTCATGTAAAAGACAAAGTTTCGTTGAATCCAGTCCAACCGTTTCATCCGATTGATTTAACCAACAAAGTTGTTGTTTCTAGGTAGATTGGTTTAGATAAATTGGTTTATAAGGGGCAAGGGTGTAATCGGCAAGTTTTATCGGCAAAGTGGATCGGTTAGCATCGGCTATTTGGCAAGGTTATAACATGTACATCGGCTAGTTTTGGCAAGTTTGATCGGCTAGTTTAGCCGATTGTTGTGAACGTTGGGTGATATATATATTAATTGTTTATGACTTTTGCGTGCATCGAGGCAAAGCTGCCAAGTTCTTATTGGATACTAATTATTATTATATTGGTAAATGGTAATATTTCTTATTCAAATGGCTCTATTAAGAAAAAGCTTAGAGTAAGTGTGGTGAAATAAAACAAAGAAACAACAGCTAGAGCATCTCTGCGACCACTTTTGGACTATAAAAAGCATGGTCGGCTTATAAGACTTTGCCCTTGGAATCTAAAAATCCTCTTTTAAACTAAACTTTCATCCAAAACATCACAAACCTAAATCATTGAAAATTTCT
>JANDBE010000039.1:41318957-41329070 GCA_024320915.1 Erigeron philadelphicus
GTTTTGTAATGTTTTTGGAGATGGTATATAATTCACAGGGAAATCCCATTTTCCAAAAAAATTAGTCGGTGATCACATGTGTATTACAATTATATGAGCAAATGTATTTAAGATGGATAACATAAATATGCGTTTCATGATAAAAAAAAAATTTATTTTATGAGCATATGTGCATGTAAAAAATTATTGAGCATATGTATACAAGTATTATTTGGTAATCACATGTGTGCAAGTTATATGATCATATGTATGAAAGTATATGCAAGTATTTTACAAATGAATAATTTATGAAATTAGTTGGTGACTCATGTGCATGAACGCGTTATGAGCACATGTATGTTAGTATTTTGTAATTAATGTTTCATATACTTAATTGGTGATCACATGTGCATGAACAATCTTATTGATGATCACATGTGTATCAACAGCCATATATCTTTTCTTTTCTACTAATTTAATTATTTAATTACAAATATACAATATTACCCTTATGAAAAAAGTTTCTTGTTCTTACTTTTTTATGTGTTCTTATAATAACTATTAGACATATATATCGTTGAATAGATTATTTACATGGTCAAACCTTAACATGTTCAACCTGTGCATAGGAACATGGCCCATATTCAATAAGGGCCTGATGAATATCTTTTCACATTTCTAGTACTGTTATATGAAAAATGATATAATAATTCAGCCATTACTAGTTATAGAACTTAATGTGAAAGTGAAATGGATTATCAATATGTGAGTTATACTAGTTATATACATAGATATGCATTGTACTAGTTTTAGAAAACAATCAAAAACTTTTCATTCACTCAGGTATCTTGGTTTGAGATTAGTGTGAATATTAATTTGACATGCTATTAGTATGTTTATAATTTATATGTTTTATGACATTTTTTTTATACTATTGAACATATTGTTAAATATACAAAATTTTCGTATACAAATTGCTTACTTTATATTTTTTGAGCAGGGCCCATAAAAACTACAGAACGCCATGATTATCACATACTCCAAACACTCCGTGTGTCAGCCATAGTTTTTCAACAACAAGGCCGGTCTTAAGGATAGACAAAGTGGGTGACGGACCGAGACCCAATTTTTTAGGGAGCCTGATTTTTTTTTAATGTTTTATATATATATATATATATATATATATAGAGAGAGAGAGAGAGAGAGAGAGAGATAGAGAGAAACTAATTAATACCCCTCGTTCTCACATATTATTGACCAAGTCTAGCTACTAACCATCAAAATCAGAAAAATGTCTCTCATCCAACAATAATATGTTAATTGCCATATATATTAACGCATTGTGTTCTTTGATCTTCCACAACCTCATAACGACCAACCATTAATCTTCTTTGTCTCTTCATAGAATATAAAGAACCATTAATTTCTCATATTTAATTTGTACTCTTCAACGTACATTGATCCGGAAAGCATATATATATGGCAAGCCAGCAAAATCGACAAGCATTGCTCAGCTACGATAGCAGTGATGATCTTGGACAGGGTCAGGTACGAAGTCCAGATAATCTCTTTAAAAATGCCGTGGTTTGTAGGTTGTATTATACTCCATAAATTAATTTTATCTAGGCACATTGATGGTTAGAATCGATTAATGATCAGATAATAGGATGTTATGTTAGCGCACGAAAACACATTATGTATCGTACATTCGTACATATATATGAACATCGATAGGTAATAGCCTCATTTCGTTTAATTTGTTAGACATCGATAGGTAATAGCCTGATTTGTAATGTATTCATTCTCTTGTTACAGCTACACAGAGAAGACTTGGAGTCGGAACAAACAGAAAGTTCCAGTCTTATAAATCAGGTAATTAAATATTAACCTTAAAAATGTTGTTCTAGTATCGAATTCATTGTTTAGCCAAGAAGTAATCACCATATTGATTTCTAAAACCCGTAAAAGTACAAACTCACATTTTGTTATCGTTTATGCGAAGCTTATTTTAGGATAAAGTATGTTGTGTATTGATGCAGTTAACGTACATTCAAAAATAAAAACTTGACATGTTAATGCAGACGAGTGATTCAGTCAAAACAATGGCATATGGAGCAGCTGACATAGCTACCGGAGCTACTAGAGGTGCAATGGGGCTGGCCCAAGGCGCTGCCATGGGCGCAGCAAACCTAGCCCAAGGTGCAGCTACAGCTGTTAGAAATACTCTTGGAAATAACCCAGAGAGCCACAATCTCCATACTCCCCTTCCTAACACACAGCCACAAAATCCCAGATACTAATTTTCTCATCTTATTCGGATTGAATTACTTTGCTTCGTTTGGTTTCGCATGTAGCGCCGGGATAACTTGTTCTTCCTAGAAATACCAAGAAAGATCTATCGTTTATATCGATATTGTGTTGTGGTTGACTTTGTTTGGAACTGGTTTGTTACTTTGACAAGTGTATCCTTAAAAGAACTTGTGTGAAAATGTAATACTATCACGGGTTTTGGCATGTTTACGAGTTTAGGAAACGTGTCCTGTGTCAATACTTGCATTTAGCGACTAAACTGTGCGAGGTTAACTAATTATAACCAAATTCTTCAGAGAACATGGTACAATGAAAAGACAAAAGTTCAAAGTCAACAGGCAATGGAAATATCAACAGCACCACCTGTTGATTCACATTTTAAAACAAGATGTTTTCCATTTGACGATTCAATTCTTAATCAAAAAAATATACATAGGTAACTCGATCCATTTACAGTCCAATCACTGCCTAGTGAAACATAAATCTGATATCTTACAATTGGAATTTCCAAACCACTGATGAACAAAAAGCTGCAGCAGGTGTCAACCAATTAAAGAGGCCACATCCCAAAACAACTAAGAAGCTTTTCTACTACGACTACCAGAACCAGAAACAGATCTCACATTGTTGGATTCAAAGGGACTGTACAAATCCTTGGGAGATCCTCTATGTCCATGAGTTGATACATTTCGTGGAGAACTTGAACTTGAATCAGCCCCTCGTGTACTTTCCTTTTCCAAAATTTTAGCTTCATTTGCTAGCATTTGCAGCTGGTTCACAAGATAATGTGTATGTGTAAATCGTAAAACATGAATATAATTGATAATCCAAAATAAGCTTCTACTCATGATCTTTTTTTTCATACTTTTGTAAAAATTCTGGCAAACTACCGTTCTTGCAAGAGTGTCAAGGATTATATATTTCCTGAGTGTTTATAAAAAAAAGGGGTCAAGTATGATGAACAATGGTTAAATCTGCAATGGTAACTAGAGGTGTCAAACTGGATGGATCAGATGACTTGGGTAACAAGACAGAAAGGACTCAGGTTGAAGCAGGTCATTTTTAGCACTCATCAGGTCGGGTTGGGTTGACCACAAATTCTTTTGTGGAACTTTAAAATATTTATATATACTTTAGACATTGATCATGATTACAGAAACAATATACGAGTAATTAAAATTACTTCTGCAAATAAAACGATTTAGGAGGTTGTATGTACTGAAAATAGACTTTGGGCAATTCTCAAACCCAGATCAAAAAGTCATCACTTCTAACTCAATCCAACATGGCGTGGTCATGCTATTAAACTACATCATGACAGTTAACAATCTATACAAAAGAAAGAGTATACTTCCATACCCGAATCTCATTTTCTGTTATACGGTCCTGAAGTGCATTTATGGCAGGACTTAGGCTGCAAATCAAAGTTTAATATCATGAAAATAAAACTAATACGTCATTTCTCATAGAGTAAGGACTGTAAATGCTAACCAATATTCCATTAACTTGCAGATAGACGCTTGATAGGTTGAAGTATGATGAATGAAAGAAAGCGGATGGACTTTCCCGTCCCTACATCAAATAGAAGATGGCCATAAGAATAAGTAGTATATATAGAAATTGCAAATGGGTAGATCAAATGAAAGGGTGCCTAGTATTGTGCTAGCCAGAGGTTGGGTTAACATGTAAGAACTTGTTTGCAATTTCAGCAACTATTTTATAAAGAATTATGGTGTCAAACGACAAATTATATAGAACTCATGATGATTATCCAACTGTTTATTAACTAACTATTGTGCTAAGAGGTTGGGTTGACATAAAAATCTAGTTTGTACAAGATTTCCGTAACTATTAGATAAATAATTATGTTGTCAAATGACAAAATATATATGATTCATAATGATAACCCAACTGTTTATTAACCAACTATGGTGGTTTAATGCATTAGCATTACACTTTATGCAGCCTTTGACCTGTTTCTAATTTAGCTGGGGGTTTTATCTTACGCGTTTGACATAAAACATGAACTGAATAGACCCATAAACAAGTAAATGGGTCAAAATTGCCACTTGAATATTATAATATCATATTCTACCTCATATTTTGGAGGATCGCTTGATGGTATGCTGTCCGCTCCTCCTCATACAACACAGATTGTAAATCAGTGTATGACGCCAAAGGCGATTCAAGACGGAGAAGAGACAGGGTTGGCAAAACCTGAAGGGGGACTTCTTTCCGCACGTATTCTGCACCACTGCAGATAAAAAGCCCAGTTTTTGTGACACACACATGTAATAGAAACACAACAAAGGTAAAGAAAGCATCAATAAATAGATGTGGCAGAGTAGGTCAAAATTGCCACTTTTATTAACAATTGTCATGGATCCACTTGATTTTTAGAAAGCATCAATCTTGCTTTAGCCTTTACTTTCATAAATGGATGAATGAAGTGGGATCATATACATGAAGTCTTAATGAAATTTGTATACTTTACAGATGTCCATTTGCCAATAACTAAGCGAAGTTATCATAGAAAAAAAAACACTACTTAATCTAACAAAGACTCATTGCCAGACTCAACTGAAACCACATGTCAACAGTAGGTTGAGTCGTGGGTAAAATGAGGGCATTTTATTTACCCCAAACAAAATTTACAGGCTTACTAAAGTCTATAAAAGATATTATGTTAAAGAAAAGTATGAACATCGTGTACCTCATTTCCAAAGTGGATCGATGCATCGCCTCTTGCATACTTTCAGACATATCCATGGGGTCAATATCAACTACTGAACTTTCTATGTTGCCAGTAAGGTAGTTCACTCCTCTATCTGCATTTGCAAAAAAACCTTTCAAAGCAGAAGATTTTCCTCCACCCTGAAAAATCATATGAAATAACATGAGCGAAGTTAAAGCATAATGACATATAAGCCAATAAGGTATGTTCTTAGGCAGAAGGTTTGTATCAGGAACCCAAGCTAATAATTCAGCATTAATTCGCGAAATGTTTAAACAGAAGAAGTATCTAGAGCACCACCAAATAAATCCGTTCTGTGGATTGACTAGAGTAACTTTCAAAAAGACAAATACACTTAAAGCATCAGTAGACTAAATATAATGAAAATTTTGTGTAGATGGTCACAGAGAACAGATGCATAATCAATGGTCCCGAGAAAAGTTGATCCAAAAGTTGCATAATGGTTAGGCCCGCTACAATTTACTCTATTCATAAGAAAGCCAGGTTAAGCCCGACAAAACTCCTGGTCCCGGGGAAAAGCATAACGGTTAGGCCAGACAGTGGGGTTTCTTTAGAGTTTATTTTCTGTAGTCTCAATCCCTACTATTAAGCCGCCAATGTCATAAATTTCTGATCCTTGGTAAAGCATCACATTTAATTAGGCCTAACTACTCAGTCCTACAGGCCAGGTTCCTTGAGCCCGATATGTTAAACTGTTTTTTCCATGTAGAAGAGATGTGAAATTATGAATTTTCGGTCTTGTATACATCTTTCATGAGTTAATAAATTTTACATGCTTTACGCATTGAATCGGAGGTAACTTCTTAATGAAGTGATTGTGCACCAAAAAACTACTTCGCACACCACATACTCGTGCTGTGTTGTTGTACTATCTGCTGTTGATAAGTGTGATGTAATATAAGTGGTGTACAAACCAGAAGCCACCTTCCATTTTATGAAAGAAACTGTATCTTCGAAAAACTACATACCTATAAATTATTTTAAAACTTACAGTCACTTATATAAATACTAAAATTTTGGTAGCTTGTAATAACATAGATCTTAAATTCTTAATGCTACGGTATAAACACTTAATAAGATGTATGAGATTTTTAGGAGGAAAAAAAAGAAGATTTATGAACCATATCTGCAATCAAAATCAAGCAATATACCTTTGAAGCTCCTACGGCAGCTTTTGAGTCACCTGTGTCAAGTTCTAGACAATCTACCCGTGTTGAACCAGAATTTGTGAGTGAATTATCTGTACTTAACGAAGATTCCAGTTCTACAAGCGTACTCTTATTTATAGGAGATAGAGGAATAGGTCTTGACACATTATTTTGCTTTCCATCTAAGGACTGAAATGCAGTAACTTGTATTCTTCCAACCTGATACCGTCATAAAATCGTTCAAATTATAAACGTCAATAAACTATCTTCTTTACAGCCAATAAAAGTATATAACTGAATCATTGTACACGCACCATCAATTAGAGGTGGCAAAATAGGCCAGATAGGTAATGGGCCAAAATGTATGACTTTTTGTATGGGTCGATTGGTCGAAACACCTTTCGCACAAAGAAAATTTAATACTTCACACAATTAAAGTAATATATAATTACAAAAATTGAGTTTTAAAACTAATCCTTCTTTTAAATGAAATACATGGAGGTTACATACAAAAGAAACACAAGCTAGGGCAACGTGACATCCATTTAATCTTTTTCATTTACTGATCTGGCAAAAATATTGTAAATATAACCCTCGACCAGCCCATTCAAAAGTACATAGGTCGAAATTTCCCATCCTACCATTTGAAAATATTAAGATTGCCACACACATGGAGAGAAACAGAAAAAAATACTACTCCAGTATTTATTTTAGAGTCACGTGTGAAAACTATCATAGGGAGAATTTGGGTTAGCTTATTTTTGAGACTTAAGCTTATTTACAACAAGCAGCTTATGGCCTATGGTCTATATGCTTACAATATGAGTTTTGGGATTTGCTTATGTTATATAAGCTGATAATCTCTCTAAAAGGGGTTTGTAAGATAATCAAAAAGGACACTTAATACGCTAAATACTTGGTATTCAAAACAATAAAGTTTATGGACATTTCTATAGGTGTTGTCATTTGCAACAATATACTATCATTGTTTGAGTTCAAGACTTAAATACCAATGTCAAAGAAAAGAAAATCAAACACACATACAGAAATTTTGAAGAAAGGTGCATGCAACTAGGAATATTTTTTCAATGAAACTTGTTTCGTACTTGTAATAGTTTTGAAAGCAAGAAACAAAGATGACCTTTACAGTGTGTGAACGTGTACTAAAGAGTAAATAATTAATGACATTGCACATTTTATAGAGTGGAATTCGTGAGATGTTTCCAGCCTCCCAGGAAAGTGCAAATTAAAATTTAGAATAAAAATAATGTTGTCTAGGACAGGAGACAAAGACTAAGAGCTAATGATCAATGGCTATGGCAAAATAAGGGTGCATGACTGCATGTAATATTCGATGACCTACTTAGAGATAATCTCCAGCCCTTGAAAAAAGCTACCAGAAATGAGCTTACAAAAAGAGGCTTGAATAAACCCACAAGCGTAAGCGAAACTATAAACCAAATATGAGCTTGTCAGCTTGCTGTGAGTTTATAAGCAAATAAGCCATAAAATATGAACTCAATCCAAACACCCCCCAAGTAACAGGTTAGAAAACAATTCAACAAAGCTGTAGTTAAAGTTAAAACCTTATATTGATCTTCATTAAAACATGAAAAAATTAATCCTATAAAGCCAGAATCTAGAAGTTGATACATAGCCTGAGTCCGCACATCTGCAGAAGCAATAGACACGATGATACCACGTTAATTCAGATTCAGATTAATAAAAAATTACATCAACATAAATAGATGATAGATCAGCATTATACTATCCACTCTAACAATAAGAATAGTACAAGTCACTTAAATTGACATTAGCATAAATAGACCCTTTTTTTTTCTGAAATGAAGACTGATAAAATGGCAGCAATGTATAAGTCTTCTTATCTTCTTATTAGACTAGTGGCGGTATACAAACACTTACCAACATGAGAAGGAAGAACTGTGATATGCGGATGTGAGTGGTACCAGCCAATCACTCGTGTGGTTCTTCCGGTTTCCACAGTCATTTTGTGTAACAGAGTTAAGTAAACAAATACAACCACTTCTGACTCTCAAGTGATCTCAACACAGATAAACATTTAAATATTTATTTATAGGATGTTTGGAATTTTGCACCAGAATTAAGCACTTTCAAAATAAGCACTTCCAATGGTGCTTAAAAACAAACTTTTTTCAACACGAGATAAGCATATAAGAACTTGTTTTTCCATACAAACACTCGAAAGTGCTAAGCTAATAAGCACTTCAAAAGCCTACGCACTCTTTTAAAGAGAAATATTACCCCTCGTATGGCTGTTATCAGTGAGGCAATGTTTCACCGTTGCATTTACCAACAATTTAACGAGACTAATGTTAATGCAGTTCTGAAAACTTTTATTTTTAGAGAAAAATGGACAGTAACAAATTTAGAAAAATGAATTTTTTTCGTAATAACAAACACAAGTGAACTCAAGGATATCTCAGCCTGAACCGATGCAGCTGTCAACTGCTCAGGATTTGTCTCAACACGGTCCTTCTGCCTATCAGAACGTGGTTGTGGCAATGCTCCCCAAATCAAGGCAGTCACACTTCCATTCTTGGAATGCTGAAAGTTGCATATTTCCATTATTATTGGGTATCAAGGAGATATTAAAAAAACCAACATGTACTCCTCAACACAGAGCCATTGAGCAAAACTACAACATAATAGATTCACTACAAGATTCCCCGTATGGCAATTTAACAGCTAAATGAAGGTGTGCAATATTGGTTCCAGTTAATAGATCTAATCCTACACAAAAGTAAGGGAGTCCACATATTTTGACCAATTCAAAGTGAAAAATGGAGTTGCTCCATCAGCAGAACTGTCATAAAGTGGAGCCTAAAGGTCCCAATTCAAAATAGATTCATGAATCATGAGAAAGTGGTATTTCTTTTGGATCTACTCCAGCATTTAGAAATTGGCTAATCAGTGATGATACATGTACTTGATGCCCGCCAAACAACGGGAGTAAGGGACCCAACCCCTAACAAGTACAGAAGATTGGATTTTACAAAAAGTGGCCTGGTATGACATCTATACTTATGAGAAAAATATTTGGTAGATCAAGGCAAAAAGTAAACACTCGAACACGACCAAAATTCTATTTAAAATGGCCATAGAGAATTCGGCCTAGCGATATTCGACGTGATTCATAAACCAAGAGATTGTGGGTTCAAGGCTTGTCGTAGACCAAATGTGAATATATATGAGTATCCGTCTTTCTGAAAATTGGAAGATAAAAAGAATAATCCTATTTAGGTTTTCAGTCTGCAAACTTTCGACACCGCTCTGCAGAAATATGATCCTCACATAAAGTCGCCACTATGTTTTGAAAACATGATAAATTTATATAAAAAGACCATCTTGAGTCGCAGTAGTTATATAGGCATATGCAATGTACTATGTTACAAATTTGGAGCAAGAGATAGGAGTTCCAAAGAAAACCCACATTCATTCCCCACATGCTACAACTTTAGAACCAACCTACCCGCACATAGCAAAGTTGGTTCCATAGAGGATGATGACTTTGCAGATATGGTCATGTTTTCAGATATGAGCGAAACTCTCCTTAATGGGCCACTAAGTCAATCTCAACAATGGCTTCCACATACTATCTGTTGGGTTTGAAGGATTACTGGCCAAAAGTCCTGATCTATTAAGGAGGCCTGTTTAGGTTTCCCTGGGGACCAAGTTTCTAATCCTAGCTGTTCTCTGTATATATCTCCTCATTGTAATTGTAATCTTATGGTTCAAGAACATCAATAAAGTTCCTAGTTTGCAGCCAGTTGATTAGGCGCCCCACTGGCGCCGAATCACGTTAAATTCTTGTGTCGTTTATCTATTTATTCTCTGTTTTATCTTCTTGTTTAATTGCTTCCGTTGTGCTAAGGCCAAGGT
>JANDBE010000039.1:41335772-41345772 GCA_024320915.1 Erigeron philadelphicus
AATAATTGATATTAAATAAGATAGTATAATTATTTTAGAGATTGAAGGATTTATGTTATATATCACCGAGTATTTCATTAAGGACATTATAATTATATATGATAGAGATGTTTAAATTTATTAATAAAGTGAATTTTAGATATATCAATTTATCTTTTTGAATTTTAAAGAAGTTCGTCTTTTATAAGGTATTATAGGTATAGATTGTTATAAATAAAAGAAAATAACAAAATGTTGGTAATTTAACAACCATGGATGTTTATGGAAGTTATCAGGTTAATTAAAGATAACAAAAAAGTAAATAAAGATTATTAATACTATATAAAACAAAGGGAATAATTAATCATTCTCTATATTATATTATATAAAAAATAAAAATGATTAATCATCTTATTTCATAAGCCTAAAAGTCCTCATAATTGATAGGATAATAACATATAAAAGTTTAAGGGGTTATATTAAGGAAGAAATTAAGTGAAATCCACTTGTCTAATTCTTATGGTTTTATGAGAATTTTCAAGTTAATATTTAGGAGGATTAATCATTTTTCACTAAACAAGCTACTCCCTCTCCAAGCAATTCAAACTTTGAAATGACCATGTCATCCTTTTTTTTTTATTCACTAATTTAAACATATTCGCCTAAATTTTTTCCGAACATTCAGTCAGTATGCGACATTAAGGAATCCTCGTCGTATAATGGTGAAGTCTTGCACGTACCCTATACAAATGTTGATCATGGGCTGTTACAAGTATTAAGAAGAAAACACCCCAAGACTTGTCATCCCTGAGAATCAAACTCAAGATCTTAGGTAAAACTTGGGATACCTCTGACCATACAATATAGATCATCCAACCCTAAAGAACCATACTAACCCTCTTACATCAATTAATTTTATATTCACCATCATCGTCGCACATCGCCGTCACCACTATCCACATCACCAATAATTTGTCCAACTCAACTTGAAAAATCAATGTTTAGACGGGTTTTTGGGCAAGAATTTGAATCGCGTCCACTGCAAATTTTATGAGAGGGTCTTAGCTACGTTATACCCATTAAAACTTAGTAAGCAAACCCTATAAAACGTAATCAGGAATCGAACCAGAGGTAAGCACACCAAACTCAAGGATGTTAGCTAGTGATCTCTTTATATTTTAAAAAAAATTATCCTAATAATAATACTAGTCAAAAGTCATTGTGGTACCACCAGCCCAAGACCAGATAGTTGATGGTTGGGCCTCGAACATAACGGAAGAAGAAGAAAACAAACGAAACACTTCACAGTCCAGCTGTTCTGTTTATCTTCATCATCTTTTTCTTTCTTCCCCTTTTTCCATTTTTATTTAATTTCAATCCTCTAAACTTTCATCACTTTCCATGGCTGCAAGTAAGTCTCCATACTTATTTTTTTAGGGTTATATATATATGAATATTTTCTTGTATTTATTAAAATTTAGACATATGATAAAGTTTGCATCTTTATGGAATGTTGTATCTTGAAAATTAATTTTGCATTTGAGTTTTGAATAAAGTTTGCATTTTTATGTAATATTGTATGTTGAAATTGAATTATGCAGCTGGGTTTTGAATAAAGTTTGCAACTTTATGATATTTTTTAAAATATATTTAGATTTATAATAAAGTTTGCATTTATATCTAATGTTGTATCTTGAAATTGAATTATGCATCTGGGTTTTAAATAACAGGTAGTTTTGGTGCATCAAGTTTAAAACTATGTAACTTAAGGTTAAATCCTAGAATTGAGTTAGCCAATTTACATCAGAATGGACTAAGGCTATCGAATTCGCAACGTTTTGATGGTTTGGCGATATCACACCGGTCAGGGAAGGCGTCGAATGGATGCCTTTGCTTGCCTGTCAAGAATGATGTCCAATGTAAGAAGTTTTGTTCGTGTATTGTTTATAATTTTGAGATTTGAGTTGATTTTAATCACCATGAAGTTTGATATGTTGATGGAGAACGAATTGTCCTTATGTCGTAATATATTTGACACCAAGTGTCTTTATAGACATTAGGGTTTGATAATTGATGGTAAAATGAACTGACTTTTGCTAATCATACCTTTGGACCATTGTCAACACATCGTAAAATGTTGTACATAAAAGTTACCGTGTACAATACATTGCCGCACGTTAACCATAGCCCTAAGCGAAATTTTATTTTATTTTATTTATCAAATTGCGAAGAATATCGATTAGGTGATGTTGATTTAGAGAATGTATTAAAATATCGGAAAATCTGGTATGCGTCTGGAATAATGGCTAACTGCTTTTAATTATATGTATGCCTAAAGTATAAGCCTAATACAGGTCTAATCCTGCAGTGTATGACGCATGGATTCCACTCCTTCTGCTTCGTAGTTGCCCTGTCTTGATCTCTTTGCTAGTAAAGTTAGGCATATGTTTAGCCACACAATTATTATACAGTATCATTTTTCTCTTGAACAATGTTGTTTGAAATTTTGAATTACGGTTGAACATACCCTCAAAGTTAGCGTTGCTGTAGCTAGGCTAGTGAAAGTTAGAGTATTGCTTAAGTATATTATCCACTTATAGGGAACTATATGCATCTTCACCTACTTGAAGATTTACATTCTACCATAATAATCTAAAATAGTTGTAATCAAAGCTTGCAGCTTGTTCTCCTTTGATTGGAGCTAAATGTTAACATTCTGTTGAACGGAACTCATGAATAGGCGTTAGAAACTTATTTTTAGTAGTTATATGTAAAGGGGTGCCTTTTTTTGTAGCAGATATAAAGCAATTAGTTCATCAATGCAACCTTTTATATAAAGGTTAGATTATAAACAATTGAGACTTCACATTTAGTTCTTCTTAAAAGTTTGCAACACTTTATGACTTCATTGGACCGTATTGATGTCTTTTTTTCAAAGAATCCATAGCTACAATGGTAACTTCTGTTTGGCTACGAGTAGTATCATTTCCTAAAGGCACATATATCACTAAAAAGTGAAAATTCATGTTTATAAATTATATCATTACCATGTAACAGCTGGTACAGACTTAGAAAATTGCTCTGAGGTGGAAGTATCTTCGGAATCAACAAGCCAATTCAATCCAAGTGCTACAGATGTAAGAGATTTTTAGTCATTCATTTTAAAGTAAATGTGCGAAGTAATATAGCACATGCACCACTTCATATCAATGGGAATAATACAATTTATATGTTCCAATTATACTATATTTGTAGGTGGAGTCTCTTCTGACGGAAATTTGTGATACAACTTCGATTGCGGAGGTTGATTTGAAAGTGAGTACTTGTAAATCCTATTATCTTCGGTTAGAAAATTACTTTAGTATCTCTCTATGTGTTTATTCATATCTTTGAACTAACTCTTATTTCTTATTAGCTTGGTGGCTTTCGGTTACATGTACTGAGAGACTTAACAGGACCAAGCACAAGTTCTCCGCCTCCTGTTTCCGCTCCAATAGTTAGTGCAATGGTAGAGGCGCCACCTGAACAGAATGGGTCAGCATCGTCACCATCTCTAGCTATCACTAAAGCTGGACCAAGTTCAGTTGGGATTCAGACAATTTTGGATACAGCTGCTGATGAAGGATTGGCTATAATTCAGTCTCCCAGGGTGACAACCATATACTAAATATAGTTTTTATCATACAAGAGTTATAATTTTTAAAAATAACTTCAATTTAAATGTCAAACGCAGGTTGGGTTCTTTAGACGATCACGGACAATTAAGGGAAAGCGAGCACCTCCACCATGCAAAGAGGTAAGCACTTCTGACCTGATTTAAAATTTGAAAGCTATAGTTTATTATGCATCGTTACCTAGTTCCATTAAGAAGATTGTTTTGTCCTGCTCCCAATATTTCACAATTTAAATCTTCATCTCTACTAGTAGGATAATTAGGCTGGTTTAGTTGTGCTTCAATATGGGTGGGTAAATAGTATTAAACGAAGGTCATTTCTATCTCCTGGCCAAAATACGTGAGGTTAACCTGCAAACACTCTTGATTACACGTTTATTTATATTTCTAAATGATTGATGTAACAGATATGATTACAAAAACTATATATAAAAGTAGTGCTTTATTTATAAAAAAATGACTTTGGACATTATAAGCATTAAGTACACATATCAACCCACTTGACCCATTCAACTCATTAGCCCACTCTGTTTTTTATTTAATTTCTTTATAAACTTGTATGACCAGTTACCCAAACAATCCAATTGATCCGTTTCCCTATAAGCGAAATTTAATTTGCTGCTGCCATTTATGTTAATAATATGCAAGGAAACACTCTCCCTACTTTTATTGCAACTCGGTTTATCATTATCACATATATATATATATATATATCTGTAATGTTTAATCTTCAATTGATACCTGCATCGCGATCACAGAAGCAAATTGTGAAGGAGGGTCAAGTTGTTTGTTACATTGAGCAGCTTGGTGGAGAGCTTCCCATTGAGGTTAAATTTCTTCTTCTCTTAAGCTTGTTTCACCTAAATGATCGTTTCCCTTTTTAAAGTGATTGCCACCATATTTTATAAGTTAACTTCAACTTAGATGTTCACCTTACTATCGTTATACTTCTGTTTTACAGTCTGATGTAGCTGGTGAAGTTATTAAGATACTTCGTGAGGATGGTGGTATGCACAATTTATTTTTACCGTAGACTGCTAATAGTGTCAGGCAGAGGTGGCAAATTTACTTATTAAAAGTTCGATTGGAGTTATTTATTATCTAACCTCTCATACTGAAAATAAAAAGTAGTTCGAAAGAGTACATGTCGAATGGGTTTAACTAGTGGAAAGTCGCACTAAGTGTCATCTTAATGCATAAAGCCTGCTCAATAGATTTATTAAACTAGTTAGATTATGCTAGGCCAGAAGCTTCAGTAACAGTCTACGCAATTGTATGTCATACTAATTTTGGGGAAGAATTGGATTACTATTATTCGGGACAAGGTCTTTCGGGTCAATCCATCCGACCTGGCCCGTATTATAAATTTACCTTTTTACCCAACCTGCCTTGCCACCTCTAGTATAGGACACCATGTATACAATTTTGTATCTTACATATTCTATATCTATGTGAACAGAACCTGTGGGATATGGTGATGCTCTAATTGCAGTTCTTCCCTCTTTTCCTGGGATCAAGAAGCTTTAGTAGGTTGGCCCGACTACAAGCCCCCCTCACCTTTTTCCTGCGCAGATGCGTCATCACTATCTGTTTTGAGATTGGATCATTGAAATTTGAAATACTCATACATGCATATAAGAAAATCCTTTTACAGCAAGAGAATCGTTGAACCATCTTTTTTCTTAGGAAGATTTTTTTTTATATTTGTGACTTGTATGACTGAGCTCTCATCTAATAAAGATGTAAATTCAGACTTGTATTGTTTTCAATTCTTATTTTATTCAAAATTTGTAAACTTGGACATGTAGCTGATCTGCTGGCTTTATTTAAGAAGTTGTTTCAAGATTTTCAAGCATCAGATGTACCAAAAGCAAAGGATATGCACTTTAGTCATCATATGCTATTGACCTATTTGGTATGTAGTTATGGTAATAGAATGACTTGTGGAGAAAGCTAATTAGTTTCTCTTAACTTGGTGCCTGCGACGAGCGTGAAACTTGGATGTCCTTGATTCAACCTAGTAATTTTGCTGCCCGAATGGTGGTCTCGACTCTTGAGGGCTCGTGCATCCATACTTTAGTATCATCAAATCAATAACAGGTCCCTCTTCAGATGTTGTCAAGCCGTGTACACACTGCCAATAATCCCATGTATTCTTCGTTTGGTGATAACATTTTTGTTTTTCATATCCGTTTGAAAACCTCTGACCTTTGTTTCTCCTAAATTGATCCCTCTAGTAGTTTTTTGAGTTTTTTGGGATCAGTGTAAGACTTTGAAGGCATTGGTAATTGGACCCTTTCATGTCAGATACGTAACGTTCGGGTCATTCTTAAATTCTGTTTCAACAGTTTTCATGCTCAGTCCTATAGTGAAAAATGTTGACTCAAAGGATGTGTATCATAGTTAGGAGTAGCAAAATCACACAGCCCCCATAATATTTACTTTAAAACCATCGGTTCTAATTGTAGTTTTAAACTTCTCTGAAAGTACCATCACAATTTTTGAAAAAAGATCCAGATTTGAGCACAGACCTTTCCATATAAGGTAATATCGAATTTCACAATGGCCTAGTCAAACAAGCTATAAGTCACCATACAACAAAATTACGGGACTCCAAAGGTAGCTTGGAAATCACATTTTGGACTGGAAGTGCCAAATTTTCTTACATCTATCAGATGTACAGATTAGAATATATGAAAACAAGAAATTTCTTCATAAATCCCAACTAATGTAAGATTAGAATATCCAAAGATGATCATGATCTGTTGTTACTATTTCTCACTGTGATCTGGGTAAGGAACCAACATTTACGGTGTTGCTAAGCTAGCTTTACAAAATTTTCATGAACTCCCATCTACACTCTTGGCACACTTCTTTCTTTTGGATCATGATTGAGAAAGGCCATACTAATGGTTAAACGTATCAGCTAGAAAAACTGTAAAAGCAAAGGGGGAAATGCTAATAGTGGATCTAATGTGAATGACTGGTAGATAAAAAAGAAATGTGAAACTTGTGATGTTGTTTGGCGGTTCAAAGGTTCATTTGTACTTGGGCTTTGAAAATGTCCACTTGAAACAAGAAGCGATCTTTTTAACATCATCTCTTATAGAAAGGAAGGCAGAAAGGACCGCGATTGACATTGTAGGGTAGTAGACAGAAACGGCAACTTGGTGACCATTCGAAAAACGGGGTTCCTTGGAAAGTCCCCAGATTAACATAAGCATACCAAAAAGGCCCAATCTTCTTGATCTGAAGAGACCGATAATCGCTCCTGCCACAGCCAGATAGCTTCCAGCTAGAACCTGTTGCCAACATAACTTTCATAAATTATATATTCTTATTACGAGATAATAGGGTTTTCTTCACAATTTTTAGGTATACATTTTGCGGAGATTCTTTTTAGGTTGCATGGTTTGCTTATTTGTCTTTTACTCTTTCAGTTGAACTTAGGCAGATATGATGTTGTGTAGATATGTACCTACTATAATAGTAACTTTTAGAGCTAATTGCATCAGAATTCAAAAAGGTAACAACTTCCTCAAAATCCTATTTTGGATAACATAGTGTTTATCTAATCATAAAAAAAACTATAAACTCTTTAAAAGAAACAATCAAGACAAAAAAACTTTGTTTCTTTACATGTTAGGTAACCTAAATTCAACAGTTTATAGTTTGTAACCAACTCTTTATCTTTTCAACTTCAGTTAGGTGGGTATCGCTGAACATGGTCCTTCCTCGACCTGCGGCCGAGTCACTGTCTACTAGCATAGTTGTACCAAGTGTATCAGTTACCCCAATTAGTAATATTTTGAAAATTTAGCTAATTTTATGGGTTATAAAATAATGTATTAACCTTGAGTATTCATAGTTTCCTCCATTACATAAAAAACCTTCAAGCAACTGTTGTGTTTAATACTTCATTGACATTTTTTCTCTAACTTACTAATTACATTTGAAGTTTTTTATAATATAATGCTGTGATAACACACATAGCACAGCTCTAGTTACATTTTGGTGATCGAACGCAATATGCTTAAGAACATAAAGAAGCAAAAACCCAAAAGGGTAAAAGTACATTAACAGACACTCACCTCAATATGCTGAAGATCATATGTTGAAGGACCTTGTCGGACATTTCTCAACTTGTAGGTGTCTAGTATGTTCTTATACTTGGGAATAGGCTTGTTGTTAAAGATTGCTTTTCCAATGGCACCAGGGTACAGGAGAGCCTTGACTACCCCTGCAGGAATCACTTCACTTGCAACCAATTGTGAAGATGTTAGCTCCATTGGCGACATGCATGTACCAATTCGACATGGGAATCTGCATGAAGATATATACAAACAAGGTAATAAATTTTGTATTATTATCCGAACATAAGTATAATTCAGAACCTGCCCATAAGGAAAATACCAAACACACTCATAGAGTCATAGTTATACAAAAAAACAATTGATACCATACTTGATATACAATCTTGCTCTAAAACAGCCCTGCTACTAATCAAAACAAGTCAAGCATATCTGGCTCGGTTCTTTACTGATTCATTGTACCGAATGCAACCCAAATAGACCCGTAAACAACTTCATTTTCTATATATCCTATGTATAACATTATGGTAAATTCAACATAATTTCGGATTATGAACCTGCTGATGTTATCTAACGACGTTTCTCTTAAAACGACGGATAATAAGTTGTGGCTCGTTCCGACTGTCCCCATAACATTATCCACAAATGAACAAATACTACTCATTTTGATGACTATTCTGCAAAAGGACTAGGGAGTGATATATTTACATCACTTTTTAGACCTTTACAACAATTATATCTATTTTACTGCACTGTGTACAACTGCACAATGCTTGCATTTTTGTGGATGGCTAAAAGCAGTTGTAGCTATATCACTTTCCATAAAAAATGTATCCAACTTCGGACGTTTTGTTACTGTATGTATCCACCTTTCAAATCCGTGTTCGTGTTTGTTTATTGTGTCAGGCAAACTTTTAACAGATACCTCTTGCGGTAGAATCGCGACACGAAGTTTCATGCGAAATTTAACTTTAAAAAAAAAAAGTTAAAGAAAATAATCTTTGCTTACTTGGCAACCACTAATGCCACGTCATCAAAACAGTTCCACGTCACCGGTTTACAAAGTTATAACACATGCTACATATAATAGCAATGAATAGAAAGTTTTATAAACAGGTTTGAAAATTGGATTACACGAAACAATAACCAATTCACACATTCTGTAAATAATGTATATATATCTATATATATATACACACACATGTATATAATATAATAATAATATAAACAAATACTGGCAATTATATAATATATATTATTATTATAATAGACAAAATTCTTTAAAAAATAATAGATAAATAATTGCAATTATATAAAAGATAAATATACCTGAAAAGAGGAATTTGGAAGAAGATAAAGAAAAAGAAGATTCTGGAAGAAATGAATGAAATGAATGAAATGATTGTTGCCTTTTTCTTCACTTTTGATGATGTTGCCATTTTGCTTTAAATGATAATGGATTTCCTAAAATATTTTGTTTATTCCAAACTTTATTATCTGAGAAAAATATTTTACGAGTAGAATAAAATTTGATTTGAATGAGGGACGGCAATTGGCGGCCACGACAATATCGTGGAGCCCCAACTGTATTAAATTTAACTACTCCGATAAAAACATCAAGTTATTCGCCTTCAATAATACTTATAACCGTTTTCATTAATCGTGCTTTATTTAGAGTATCATTTTTACTCGGACCTCTTTTTATTTTAGGTAATGTTATCAATTATTTTAACTTTTTATGTTTTATTTTTAATTAATTATAATTTACATTATAAACTTTTATTTTAATTAATCATTAATTAACAATGAAAATGTCACCAATTTCAAACATCAATTTATTTAGGGGCATTCGTAAGTTAAAAGGTTGTGACAACGAGCTCAAATTAAAAAGCTAAAGTTGTAAAAAATAATAGGTGAACACAATGTAAATATTACCATGTAGAGTTGCAAACCCAAAACATCTAACTTTAATTGAAACATATTTTGTGATACTGAATAAACATCACATAAATTAATTCTTGCAAGTCATTAAATTTCATTTCATCACTAAAGTAAAAATGAATATTCTATTTTGAAATTCAAATATAGTGTTTTCTTTCCGTACATGTTTATTCGAAATCAAATATGAAAAGTCTTTGTGTCATGAATGAATTGATCAGTTGAGTAATTCATGTCTACATGCATCCATTTTCCATCTTCAGCCCCTCGAGATGACTACTTAAGCGCGCATGTTCGGACTCTTGGTGATTGGACCAGT
>JANDBE010000039.1:41438378-41451452 GCA_024320915.1 Erigeron philadelphicus
ATGACTCGTAGCATGACTTGCAAATTGTGCTCCAAGTTGGTGCAGATCGGAAATTCGAGTCAGGATCTTCGTTTTTAAAGATAATAAATGGATTTCATCAGCATCCTTCTTTTCGAAGTTAAAAATGTTGGTTTTATAAAGAAAATGGAGGAAGTGAAATAAAATTTTGTAAACATGAAATGCTTTGAGATTGAAGAATTGATTCCAATATGAGAAACTGGGAAAGAGTCTTTGCTTTGAAACAGTCAAAACTCATAAGTCATTGGTTTTTAAAGAAGTTAGTTTTATTTTGTGTTTTACCTTTTATATTATTTTTATCCATACAGTATTCTTTTCAACCAATTTCTTTCTTATATATTTTTAATATTGTACTTAATTGAAAACACAAAATCTACAACATACGATAATATATGAATATGTATATATATAAAGGGAAAATTGAGCGGGGTTGTAACACACCCAACTTCGATAAAAAACCATCACATACTCTTTTTTAAATATTTTCTGTATAATTAAGAAATGATTGGGCCCCCGTGATTTGTATGGAATAAAAAATCAAGATGTGAGGGGTTTTCACCAAAGTTGGGTGTGTTACAACCCCATCTTCACTTCTCCTATATATATATATATGTATATATATATTAATAGCTTGACTCTTATGAGTCGTGTCAGGATTTGATTCACGAGTCAACAAACTAGGATTTCAAGTCACGAACTGAGTCACGAGTTAACAACTATCCCTTACTGTAATAGCTGTACGTGATGTTTTTAGTTTAAGTAAGGTGCCTTGTGTATTTAGTCATAATAGATACAAGTTTCCAAATATGACATTTAAAATCTTACTTGGAAGGTTAAAGTACTTAATTTTGATCGCTTCATCTTCTGCATGAAAGTCTTTAGTATACAACATATTTGAGAGCTGTTTTGTGAACCATGTTAGATGTCATGAAACTAGTTTTTGGAGTTGAACAATGTCCAGGTTGGCAAATAAGTATCTAAGAAAACATTCTGATTGTCGTTTAAAGATTTAAATATTATAAACCACACATTTAACAAATGATCTACCCCTCCACCAGAAGATAAGCAGACACACCTTGTTAATCATGGTGCTTGTTACTAGCGACCCTTATGAATTATTAGTAGATATAGATCTGAATCTCTGATCAAGGCTTTTTGAAATCTGTATGCTGTTAACAGAATTTCTCAATGGTGTATCTTTCTTGCAGCTCAAGGCGAACTTGGAGGAGACTGTTGGTTTTGGGAAAGGAACTCCAAAAATGTATGCAACAATCGATCTAGACAAATGCAGAGTAGGTAGAACTAAGTTGTTAGAGGAAGATCCAGAAAACCCGAAGTGGAATGAATCTTTCCATATTTACTGCGCCCACGCTGCTACTAATGTGATATTCACTGTTAAAGATGATAATCCTATTGGTGCTACCTTAATTGGAAGAGCTTACGTTCCTATTGATGATCTCTTAGAGGGAGAAGAGGTGGATAGATGGGTCGAGATCTTAGATGAAGACAAAAACCCTGTAGAAGCTGATTCAAAGATCCATGTAAAATTACAATACTTTGATGTCAGTAGAGATCGTAACTGGGCTCATGGTATAAAAAATGCCAAATATCCTGGAGTTCCTTATACATTTTTCTCTCAGAGGCAAGGCTGTCGGGTTTCCTTGTACCAAGATGCTCATGTACCTGATAATTTTATCCCCAAAATACCTCTTGCTGGTGGGAAGTATTATGAGCCACATAGATGTTGGGAGGATGTGTTCGATGCAGTCACTAACGCAAAACACTTCATTTACATAACTGGATGGTCAGTTTACACCGAGATCTCTTTAATAAGGGACACAAGGAGGGAAAAAGAGGGAGGAGATGTCACACTTGGTGAGCTGTTGAAAAAGAAAGCAAGTGAAGGTGTCAAGGTTCTTATGCTTGTTTGGGATGACAGAACCTCTGTAGATGTACTTAAGAAAGATGGGTTAATGGCTACCCATGATGAAGATACTGAAAACTACTTCCAAGGTTCTGACGTACATTGCAATCTGTGCCCGCGAAACCCTGATGACGGTGGAAGCTTCATTCAGGATCTTCAAATATCAACAATGTTTACGCACCACCAGAAAATTATAGTGGTGGACTCTCCATTGCCCAATGGTGACTCAGAAAGAAGGCGTGTGGTGAGTTTTGTTGGTGGTCTTGATCTTTGTGATGGGAGATATGATTCCCCATTTCATTCGCTGTTCAGAACATTGGACACTGCTCACCATGATGATTTCCACCAGCCCAACTATGCAGAGGCTGCAATAACTAAAGGTGGACCCAGAGAGCCGTGGCATGACATTCATTCAAAACTTGAAGGACCAATCGCATGGGATGTTTTGTTTAATTTTGAACAAAGATGGAGGAAACAAGGTGGGAAAAACGTTTTGGTTAATTTCAGAGAGCTTGATGACATAATTCCACCATCTTCAGTCACCTTCCCTGATGATCCAGAATCATGGAATGTTCAACTTTTCCGGTCTATCGATGGTGGGGCTGCTTTTGGCTTCCCTGAAACACCAGAAGAGGCAGCAAAAGCAGGTCTTGTAAGTGGCAAAGATAACATAATTGACCGAAGTATTCAAGATGCTTATATTCATGCCATTCGCCGAGCTAAAAACTTCATATATATTGAAAATCAGTATTTTCTTGGAAGCTCATTCGGTTGGCAGGCTGATGATATTAAGGTTGAGGATGTTGGTGCATTGCACTTGATTCCAAAAGAACTTTCTTTAAAGATTGTGAGCAAAATTAAGGCTGGAGAAAAGTTTACAGTTTATGTTGTTGTCCCGATGTGGCCTGAAGGGATACCGGAGAGTGCTTCCGTTCAAGCGATATTAGACTGGCAAAGGAGGACGATGGAGATGATGTATAAAGATATCATCGGGGCCTTAAATGATCAAGGCATAGAGGATGACCCGAGAGATTACCTCACTTTCTTTTGCCTTGGAAACCGTGAGGTGAAGAAAAGCGGAGAGTATGAACCTTCAGAAGCACCTGAAGCTGATTCGGATTACCAGAAAGCCCAGGAAGCCCGGCGTTTCATGATCTATGTGCATGCCAAAATGATGATTGGTAAACCTCAGTTTCCATTTTCCAGTTTTTTTATATACCATCTCTAGCATGAATTTTATAAGTAGCAATCTTGACCCATTTACGTATAAGTGGGGTGATTCGAGTTATTGTTATCTTAATATCTTTAATGGGTAAAACAAATTACTAAATTAGACTAAAAAGAGTGTTTTAACAATGAAAAAGCCCCGAACTCATTTTATTCAGAGATCTAGATTACTATTGACATGGCATCATTATTGCAATCATATTTGACACACTAATCATATATAAAGCTCCAAATTTATATTAGACAAATGTGATTTTGTCTGCTCGACCCACTTTGAGAGCTAAATAAAAGTTTACCCTGTTTGACCCACTTCTAAAGTCGCCCGCCCCATCCATTTGGCTATCTTTACTGAAAGTTTTGTACTATGAAGTGTTTGGATTCAGCATTATTGTGGAATTTGCGATTTAAAGACCTAGTGACAATTTGGTAATTAGGTGGCCATTAAAATAAAAATTTGATATCGTCGGAACTCAGATAATAATCAACAATTTCCTTATAACAGCTTTTTACCAGTTTTGATCAGAAAAAACCAGAAAAATCAAAATGAATACTTGGCCAAGGAATTATAAGCCTATTAGCAATTTAATTTTCTCTTTTTTGATGTTACAGTTGATGATGAATACATAATCGTTGGATCTGCCAACATCAACCAGCGATCCATGGATGGTGCAAGAGATTCCGAGATAGCTATGGGAGCGTATCAACCCCACCATCTTGCAACCAGAACACCTGCAAGGGGTCAAATCCATGGCTTCCGTATGGCTCTATGGTATGAACATCTTGGCATGCTTGATGATAGTTTCCAGCATCCAGAGAACACTGAATGTGTGAAAAAAGTGAACCAGATAGCCGATAAATACTGGGATCTGTATTCCAGTGAGAATCTTGAAAGTGATTTGCCTGGTCACTTGCTTCGATACCCTGTTGGTGTTTCTGGTGAAGGAAATGTGACTGAACTGCCAGGAAGTGAGTTTTTCCCAGATACAAATGCGCGCATTCTTGGAACCTTATCAGACTACCTTCCTTCCATTCTGACAACATAAGAAAAGGTTTCTAATCTCCCATTTTCTAACGTTTGAATAAGGTTTAAACTACTCATGTTTGCTTATATTACTGGAATTTACGGTTGAACAATAAGCGAGTTTTATCTGTGATTTGTTCTTTTTCCATACCATATAGCAACAGCCACATTTACCAGGTGTGCTATCTTATGTAAAACTTGTGTACCATTGAACAATGCAGCTTCTTTGTTTCTCTCCTTACATGAATTTATAATTAATGTTTCTTTGTTCTGAATGATATAGTTATGCCGCAAATCAGTCTGCTTTAGTGATTAGTGATATTAATTTAACAAAACTTATGACATTTAAACAGGAATATTTCACAGACACCAGGATCTGATCTCTTTGATAAACGATGTGCCAAAGTTCGACCAATTCACTTATGAATGGATCGATATTTTTGTTTATGAATGTGTTGTAATTTAAAAAAAAAGTCAATTTAATTACAATTATATACTTTGTAATTTAAATCATTCTAATAAGTGATTAGATTATAGTGGCAATAATAAAATAATACAGTAATAATAATAAGTGTAGGCATAAGAGAAATCTCAAGTAACCAAAGTGGCTTGATAATAAGTGCCCTAACCCCACCCATATTACATGGTCTACACCCACCCCTCTTTCTGGGTGCACATATTAAAAACTCAACTTAAAAAACAAGTCTAGTTGGAACCGATCAACTACTTGTACACCTATTCAACCACTAAATTCTCTTTTATCTTTATAACTTGCAATTTATAACTTCAACCCCACAATTATCAACCCAATAAATGTTACCTGCCTGGAGTTCACAAGGGGTAGTCTTGGCAACCACGGTGGCAGTATCCAGTACCATGGTCATGCTTTTGTTGTGTCGCGACAAGGCTACTTTTCTTGAAAACACGGTTAAAAGTCAAGAATCTGGTGGTGAAAGAGTTGCAAATTCACAACCAATGTTGCGTTCTTGTATGTCATCAGGGAAAAAGGATGGACGGAAAGTAAAGAAAGTGCGGTTTGCCTGTGATGTGAAGGATACGGGTACTGAAAACGACGAGTACAGGAAGGCTGCTAGGGAGGGAATGATGCACCAACATGTTTCTTATGAAACACACACAAAATCCTTCAATGATGGACTTGTCAATAAGAACTTTACGACGCTTGTGGAATTTTCAAATTAATCCTATCTTCAGCTTTCTCTATCGTGTGACTGACTAGTCAAGAAAACCCATTTGGGTTATGTACATAAATTTACTTACTCTTGAACGCATTGATCTATTATGACATTAAAAAGTCGACCTTAGAACATCTCCTAAGATAAACAGTTTTATAGTTTTTGTTAACTTTTCATGAGTTTCTAAGCTTGTTCAGTTTGTAAGTATGTATCTTTTATCTATAAACCTTTTAATGTGATTCTCTTCTCAATATCCCTTTATAAAAAAGTTCATTCATATACCAATTGTTGAACCAGAATTATATAACTCACACTTGAACACACAATGTTTTACTCACTAATATTCTGATTGATTAAAACTGAAAATACATAGAGAAATATATAACCTTACAAATCATAACTTCAACCCCACAATTAAATGTCATCTGCTTGGAGTTCACAAACTAGGGCTGGTCTTAGTAAACCACGGTGGCAGTATCCAGTACCATGGTCTTGCTTTTTTTTATTTTTTTGTGTCGCGATAAGGCTACTTTTCTTAAAAACACGGTTAAAAGTCAAGAATCTGGCGGCCAAGAGTCAAAAATTCACAACCAATGTTGCGTTCTTGTTTGTCATCACTCATCAGGGGAAAAGGATAGACAGAAAGTAAAGAAAGTGCGGTTTCCCAGGTGATGTGAAGGATTCGGGTGCTAAAACCGACTGAGTACAGAAAATTAGCTGCTAGGGAGGCATGATGCACCAACATGTTTCTTATGGAACACACACAAAAACCTTCAATGACGGACTTGTCAATAAGAAATTCACGACGCTTCTGAAGTTTTCAAACTAATCTTATCTTCCAACCTTTGGTGTTCTTGATCGTGCGACGACTAGTCAAGAAACCCATCTGGCCATGTCTAAAAAAAAGATAATCAAAACTACAACTGAGAGTTCCATTTAAGTACCAATTTGACCCGACCCGATTGTTACCCAACCCATCCGACTTGTCATGTGAGATCAACTAGTAATATGGATACATGTGATTTTAAATCCTAGATCCGTCATTGAGGATGATGGAGATGGGATCTCATTGAAAGGGGCAGAGTTGACATTTTAGGTGGCGGCTACGGAGAGGGGATACTTGTTTTTTAGTGGGTTTAAGTGATCGTGAAGGGAATGTGAATGACCATAAGTCCATACCATTAACAAAAGAGAGGAGTTTTGGTTAAGAAATGGATGATATCGTCTCCAAAGAAGTCATTAGTCTTTGGTCGTCTATACCGCTTTCTACACGATCGCACTAGATCATTTGGATCCTAAGTGTTTAAAGTATGGGAGGGGATTCCCTCATGTTACCCATGTTAGGGTAATCTTGACCCTTGGATGAAAATCAAGGGCTAAGATTTAAAAATGATCTTTAAATCTTGATCATTGATTTTCATTCAATGTTCAAGATCTTCTCAACTTGAGTCAAGTTGCGAAATTAACTTGAGGAAATCCTGAATCCTCTCCCATTAGTTACTTGTTGTGTCAAATTAGGGTGTTGGTTACTGATCTTTTCATGACCATCGTACAACAGAACATATAAACTTCATCTACTTGCTCTCATTTCACAAAATTTTTAAAATTTCATGATCATCACAAGTCCATAATATCAAAAATCCCAAGTGGTCCATACAAAAAGAAGAAAAAAGAGAGAAAAAATCAATACCCACATATTTATCAATCAAGTATAAAGCAGCACTCACTCAGTCAGTCTGCAACATGCATACTCACAGAAATAAAAAAGCAAAGCAGGTGTACTAACTTAAATCCTGACCCCAAATTCGTACCACACCACCCCCACATGGACCTTTTTTTTTTTTTTACATATTAACGTAATTAAAAAGACTGTTAATTACCGTACCCCATTTTTATTCTCTTCCTATTTTGATGACGTTTTCCGCATCATATGAACAGAAACCATTACACAACAAATATATGTGTATCTATATTCTATGTACATTTTATGCTCATGGAACGTCTTATCAATTCAATAAGACGCGTATATACACATATACATATACATATGCATCAAAAGTAGACCCCACTGTCTATAAAGCAAATTATGTATAGTAACAGAACAGAACTGATGGGATTAAAAAACAAGGAGTATAACGCACCATACAAAAAATGTAACACCACTAGGGAGTGTATTAGCGGCGACGTCGCTACTAATACTGCGGGCCCCTATATCTGTAATGGTAAACCTGACAGGAAAATTAACGGAGCCCTTGTCAGTGTCAGAGTATTAGCGACGATGTCGCCGCTAATGCCTTGGTCGCCGGTCGGGTTGATTTTTTCCGGGTGGTGTCACCCTGTGCCAAATAAAAAATGGATGTGTGGTGTTGGATTTTACTAGCGGAAAGATTTCTTCTAATTAGGTACATACATGCATATAGAGACAAATTGTTGTATATTGTTACACAGAAACAATAACTGTGTTTTTTTAATTCAATAAAGAAATTAACAAAACGACCAAAGGACAAGACAAGATATATGCACATGATGATATAATATGAAATGACTGTGTTTGTGTTTACTTTTTTCATTCAAATCCATGTTATGAAAGTATTTAGACACATTTTATTAAATTCATAAGGTTGATTAGATAAACTTGAATTGAATAATTTGCATTTAATTACAATGATGTGCAAGTACTCGGTTTTTTTTTTTTTTGATGTCATGTGGTTTGTTTTAAATGTTGAGTACAAGTATTTAAAACTTTGAATATGATAGAAGTTCGTATAATGTATTGACTCGAGAGGCAAATATATGTATGCGATTTTTGAAGATTTAAAGGACGGCTAAAAAAAGATAGTAAGTCTTTTTTGGGCAAGTATAACTGAAGTAAAGCCATTGCCAGATTTTACCAGTATGAATTAGGACATGTAGCATTCAATACTTACTAGAGAGTATTAAATGCATCATTTGAATGAAAGTTTGACCACGTATGTATATATTGTGAATTAGATTAAGGCTTTTTTAATCAACACTTAAATGATTTCTGAATGCCACAGATCACAAGGATCATGTTGGTAATTCAAGAAAAAAGTGGGTGAAGAAAATTTAGTCAGATCAAAGTCAGTACAACATTTTCCCAAATGTAGGAAAAAAGAACAGTGGATTAGAATTCAACTTGACACTTTAGTTAATTAAATTCTATTGGCATAAAAGTCCTTCACAACACCAAAGCTGTCCCTTATTCTGCAAACATTTTTTGGCCATTTCTGTCCAATATATATGCCCTTTCTTGTTATTTTCACATTCCAATCCCTTTGCTTTCCTTTGAATTTCCAAGGTTTTCTTGACACATTTTGCTTACAATTAGTCTTCATCATTATTCTCAAATATCTTGTATTTATAAGGTTGTTATATCCTACATTGAAGTTATTAGCTACTAATGGCACCTTTGAGAATGCTTATTACAGTCATTGTTCTTATTTCTCTCACAATGTCACATTCCATCTCAGGTTACATATACAAACTATACTTATTTTCCTAACATTTTCTAGTTATACAACAATGCTACCAAAGTACCAATCCTTTGGGTATGGGTCGGGTAGGTGAGATGTAGACAGTCATATCATGATATGAATTATAAAGTTTATCATGATCATGTGATGTAAATTCTTCTCTGTTTTTAGTTTTCTTTTAATTTGATATAAAGTTAATTGGCAGTTGATGAAAGACATCAAATTTGCAAATAAATATGTATAAGCCCCAAATGGGTATTTGATTTCTTACAATAAATTTCTTGTTATATTTAAATTTCCATTACATTACAATGGCAGGTAGTCGAGCAACAAGTTGCACGGCTACCCCAAATTTTCTTGTTATATTGATTCTTTTTTAACAATGCATAATGATATGATGAAGGAATTTCTTGTATGTTAATCCTATGCATGCATATTTATAATGTTGTGTAAATTTTGATATAATTGTAAGTTGATGAAACACCAAATTACTGAATTAGTATCTAACATTTCCCTGATATACGACTATAATTGTGCAAATTTATTAAATTGACACACACAATTGGTGCTAATTGGCAGTTAATGAAGGGGTTCGGGTATCTCGGTTACAACAAAGGAAGAAAGTATTGGGATCAAGACCACCAGGGTGCTTGCACAAGTGCCTAAACTGTTCGCCATGCCAAGCTACATTAGTTATTCCTCCACACCATAAGTTGATCGATTTTCGAGATCAATCTTCTCACGGAGACGAAGATTGTTACTATCTTCTTTCCTGGAAATGCAAATGTGGTGACAGACTCTTTCAACCTTGATCATATTTTGTTTTGTTTATCGCCATGTTAACAATCTGTGAGTGACAGATAGTGTATAAAAGTATTGTGTAATACTACTTCAAGTGCTGGTTGTTGCTGTCTATTTTACTACCTTTGTGATTAATATAGATCTTACTTTTAGTATTTAAGCATATATAGTACTAGTTATTAAAATTGTGCATAAATTCCTCTCTTTTTTTTTCGATCCATTTTACGACTATATAATTTTATACTCCTAAAGTAGGAATATAATTAGCATTTCTTTCCAAATGTAAAGAGATTGACTTTTAAGCTAGTCAACTGCCAATGTGGTAGCTGACTGGGCAGTTGACTTGGCATTTTGTTGATGTAATGCTGACATGAAGTTTTGTATCATATTTATTTGACAAATAATCTATGCCACTTCAGCAGAGCCGAGTCAAGCCCTCAAGTTGCCACGTCAATCGTTGAATGGGTTAAAAGTCTTCGATGTCAAAGGGAAATGACCAGTCGTACTTTTGGAAATAAACATGTACATTGCAACACTGGGCATTCTGAAATGCTGGTTGTTACTTCGTTAACCCGTTTTTAAAATACATAATATGATTTAGTTTTGATGCATTTTTTGGGTACTTTCGACCTGTTGAACCCGTTATATCCATTTGACATGTTTTTTTCTATAAGCTGATGTTTTAAAGTGATAAAATACATCTTAAATCGACCCATTTAGAGGTACATGGAAAGAAATTAACATATCTAATTCATGCTATTAAATTGAGTATCTTTTAGTTATGAACGTGTAAAGTATAACGGTCAACGTTTTTTAATTGCATAGCAGGAGGAAGATATCATATGGAAAACAGAGAACTCATATTCAAAGAAGTCTGCAATATTGTGTTCTAATACATCTCAATAACAAAGAACAAATTCCTGAATCAGATACAGATAACAGATACCACTCTCTACGTATATGAACACTAAAAACTTAACACAATGATCGTGTTTGTTCCATTAGGTTATCGGCACCAATATTTGAGTTGTCATGAAGTTATAGCAGTACTAAAGCTGCAGCACATACTGCATATATCAACCCACCACCCTACAAAGAGAATTTTGTCAAAATGGTTAGGAGATCAAAGAAAAAACATTAGCATAATTGAACATAGAAGAAATGGCTTAAAAAAAAGAAGAGAAAGAAACCACATCTGGCCCACCTCTTCTCCCTCTCCCACTCGTCTACGCTCATCGCCGGAAGGAAATGGCTTGATGGATGAAGCGGTCGACGAGATGCTCCCTATGGCTTCAATGGTGGAAGGGGTGTCGATGAAGGGGTCGACAACCCCTTAGGAAGAGGCCGTTGAGTGGATTTTATTAAGAAGCTAAGCTGTAAGAAAAAGCAAAATAACATTCTTTCTCATGTGTAATCAAAATCAAATGAAAGATTCCAACTTTATGAATACTTTTCCCATCTCTAAAGTTTACTTATTTTCTTGTACGATTTTATACCTTTCCTGGATTAAATTTAAATATTTTAGACTTTGGCATATGTAATAAGACAGAGACGCTATGGTTAAATTGCATATGTAAAAACCACCATGCCTTGAATTGAAAGAAATAATTAAATTAATTGAATAATTGTTAAAAGTGTCCTATTCGGCTATTCCTATAGACAAGGTAATTTGGATCCAGTGGGTCAAACAAAGTGACAAAGTTGGGTTGACTACAAAAAATCAGGCCGATGGTTGACCCCTCTTTCCTCCACTCTATGGAAAAACAATTAGTTGTAAAATAAAAATAAAAAAATATATCTTTTACATATATCTAGTATACAAAATTTAAAAAAATAAAACTTGTTGTCTTTTAATAAAACACGATAAGAAGAAAATAAAGTAAAAAATAAAATTAAAGAAAAAAAACAACCCACCTAAGTAAAAAGTTTATACAAGTAGGGATAATTTAATAACTTTCATAAAGTTAAAGGGTTACGAGTATTTAGTAACGTTTAATGAGTTTGGTGTAAAGCGTTGTCAAGCCGTTAATTTTCCATAAATTCATAGTTACTCCGTGCAATTTAGGTTGGAAATTACTACAAGTAAATTGGTAATCAAATAGTTACGACGCCATGGGGGTAATAGTAATACTTTGAGAAAACGAAGTCCCTTCGTGGGTTTCTGTTTATGGGTTTAAGCAACACCAAGCCCAAGCCCAAGCCCAATATGTAGATAAAAGTTTAATTAAATAAATTTAGTAATTAGTTAGAGATTTTAAATTCATTTTAATAATAAAAAGGGTAGTTTAGTCACGTAATCAAAAAAAACTTATCCGAAACTTTCTCCACCATTATTTGACTATCAGATCGTATTTTGAGAGTCAAATTATAAAATAAACAATTCATCCATTTGATTATCAGATAAAAAATGGGGGATTTACTCAAATAATGAAACAAATTCGTCAATTATTTATTTCATTATCAAATTGTGGTTCTAGGTTACGCATCAAAGCGAATTGCGGCAGTATTAAAGAAACAATAATTTTATTAATCTATATCGATTTCTCTTTCATCTTGAATTGCAAATCAAATTTCGTTTCTTTGTAGATGGTTTTCTTTTGTTTCAGATAGAGGCTAGTGCATTCGTTGCAATTAATTCATCCTTTTTTTTGTTGTTTTATATTGTTTATCTCTTTTGTTGGTTGAATTATTGTGTTCTAATTGTTGCGATTGATTTGGGAAATAGTCTGCTTTTAAACTTCTTTTTACATCATAGATCTCGCTCCCTTGTACGTGATAATAATATGTGTATACACATATATATTTCACATCCTTTATTAAGAATGACGCAAAAAAAAGGACTAAAATTCGGATCACGTCCTTTTCGAACTGGGACTACTCCTTATCCTAGAAATCGACCAACAAACACAAAACGGAAATAAAAAAATTCCCAAAAGACGTTTTTAGTTTGTTTATATTTTTTCCTTCTTTTCATATAACACATATATAAAAAAAAATCTTTATGTGTGTGTCACAGAGAAAGAAAAAACTAACAAGGATGTTCGTTTCGATTCGAGAGAAGAGACTAATTGCTTCGGTTTTCCCATCTTGTAGAGTTTTGGTCCAGTTCCAACTGTTTGATAATCATTTGACTACATTCCCTTCAATCTTTATTATTATTTCTATTTTTTTGTTTCGTTGCTACCGGTCGGGTGGCCGACAGGATCCTTGCATGTCGTCCTTGTTGAAAAAAGAAGATAATAAATAGGTATTTTGTGTTTGGTCAATAAAACAATATGGCCAACACATTAAAACACCAATGAAACACGATTTTGATGCTGGTAAAGTGTAGAAACAAACACGCATGCCAACACGAAAAAGTTGTTCTATCATGTCCTCGTGAAATGCGAAGAAACA
>JANDBE010000039.1:41542193-41552331 GCA_024320915.1 Erigeron philadelphicus
TGAGTTTTTTCCCTGAATCACCTGTAACGGCTTATGATCTACATCCCGTAGTCTATAGTACGTGCAGAGCTTCACCATTATACGATGAGCCGATGAGGTATTCCGTGATGTCGAATACCGACTAACTGTTTAAAAAAAATGAATAGCTATACTAGATTTACTAAGTCGCATATGCACATGTGGGTGTGCAAAAACATGCTCATTTAGAATATCACGAATAATTATTAAATAAAATTATAAGTCGTATTGTGTTTTGTTACTCAGATCCCCAAACCAACTTATCATATGGGGGCAGATGCACTAATCAAATTATCATCTTAACAAATGTAGAAGTCAAAATAATTTTTTAAGGTTTTGGACTTTTTAATACAAAGTTGATTGACATTTTACTTCAATAAATTAAATTGAAATCTGAGAAGGACCCTCTTTACAAAATTGTTAAAGGGAATATTAGCTTGTAGACACAAAATTAAATCTTGATTCGTCGTAATTTGAAGTCTAAAATGGCAAATGATACTCATAATCGTATACAATGCAACCTAATTTTGATGTATAAGTACATTTATATGGTGCAAAGATGACAAACATGAAACATTATCATTGTTAAATATAGTATTAATTTTGAAAAAGTAAAATATTGGAACAATTTGGTCTTTATAATGGGGTGAATTTGTATTCTTTACACGCTCTATTAGATACATTTTCATATGGTGCAAGTAATAACTTCTAAGATTGTAATTAATCACTCATGAGTTATTAAGTTTCAAGTCAAAACTAAGTTATTGACTTAAAACAAGTTTTTTTTTTCCGAACATTCAGTCGGTATGCGACATCAAAAAAATCTCACCGTATAATGGTGAAGTCTTGCACGTATCCTAGATAACGAAATGTTGATCATGAGCTGTTATAAGTATTCAAAGGAAAAAAACCCTAAAACTTGTCATCCCTGAAAATCGAACTTAAGAATATGGGTAAATCTGGGTCTTTGGAGTAATTTTAATCAGTTAATCTACATACTTAAACCCGTTAATCCAAGCCCCCCTAGATTTTCTCATACTATTCGTTTGTAAAAATTTGAAATGAGAATAGAAAGAAAAAAATCCTTGGGTTTTAATACGACACCAACCGACGTCGTTTCCTTCCGCAATTTACGCGCAAATCCAGACCTTCCCTTCTGTCTCAGACTCTATTTAATACTAGTTACTACACTGGTTTCTTCACACTCTGAACTTGCCAAGAAATTACCCCAAAATCATATATACATAACTATATATATATATATATATAATTCATTCTTAATTGTACTTTGCATATATTTAACAGATCAAAGCTGGCTACTTTACATACATGATTACATATATACTTATATTATATTATTATATTGCTAAAAAGTGAGTTGGGTATCTTGGAAACCAGTATAGATTCCCTTTTTTTCTTACTGTATTTTTTATTTTTCTAAAAATATTTATACAAATAGAAAGTTTTAAAAATACTAGTGTATTGTATTTGAAACTGCAAATCTTGGTTCACTCAAGACTCACTGTATTTGGTAGTAAATCTTTTTTTTTTTTTTTTACTACTGAAAGTACACTAATATTTCTTCATTTTTGTATGCACACAACCTGTTTGATAAAAGGTCTGACTGAGATGTTAATTACTTAGAAAAAAAAAAGTTTGCAAATTTTTGCATTTTGAGATTAGCCCTTTTCTTTTTGAGGGCTAAAGAATATAGAAGCAAAAAAAAGGTAGAAACTTTTTTGATGCTGTTAATGTAATTGGTGAAAAAGAAAAATGTCATCTGAAGAGGTTGACAACCAAGAATCAAGATCTTTGGCTTTGACTCCAACATGGTCTGTGGCTACAGTTTTGACTATTTTTGTTGTTGTATCTTTGCTTGTTGAGAGATCAATTCATCGTTTAAGTAATGTAAGTTATGTTTCTCATCTTTTTAAATACTAGTACTAGATTTTTCTTTATGTTGATTAGTTTAGTATTATTAGATGATTGTATTGTTATATATATATATATAGCCCTTGTGATCAAATTTCAAATGGTTTGTGATATAGGGTGTTTTCTATAGTGTTTATGTATTCATATTGGATTATGGAATAGTTTGTCTGTAGTTATTTGGTTCCTTTCTTCAGTTTAAGTACCAAAATAAAGTTAGGCCCGTAGATATCTAGCTCGAATTTTTGATATAAAGGTGTTTGTGATTGAATACTTTTTAGGAGTATTCTACTTTGATATAAGTCAGCCTTTAAGTTTCTTGAAGTTTTTGGTTATACATTTTGCTGCAAGTAAGGGTATTTTGAGTAAGAACATCGGTACATGCTTATATCGAAGTGGTTGCAAGTCATAAGCATAAGTGTGTGCAGTATATCAATACTTATGCTAGACATTATGTTAAAATGGGCACAATTGTGTTTTCGTGTAAATGTTATTGACCTGTACATTTAAATTTATAGCTTCTTTATGTCTGGATTTTGTGTGTTCATGACAAAAAGATTTGACCATGGCAGTGGTTAAAGAAAACAAATCGTAAGCCATTGCTTGCTGCCGTGGAGAAAATGAAAGAAGGTATTTTGGTATATGAAACCTATGTTTGTGAAATATAAACTTTGCATATTTCATCCACCTTTTAAATTATAATTTTTTTTGGTTATTTTTGTGCAGAGTTGATGCTTCTTGGCTTCATATCTCTGCTTCTCACAGCCACCTCTAGCATTATATCAAATATTTGTATCCCCTCTAAGTACTATGATAGTGTATTTGCTCCTTGCACCAAGTCTGAGGTTGATGAAGAAATGGAGGGTAATGAAAGGAAGCTTTTTATGACTTTTGTATATTCTCAAAGGAGAGTATTGAATGTATTGAATCAGAATACATGTCAAAAGGTGGGCCGAGTTTTTGTACATCATGTATTATTTTTTATATCATCTAAAATACAATATTTTTCATTCTTTTCTTATAATATAGGTTTCTGACTATTTCCAATGTACAGGATTATGAGCCATTTGTATCATATGAAGGCCTTGAACAACTACACCGGTTTATTTTTGTCATGGCAATTACTCACGTATCTTACAGCTGCTTAACAATGCTTCTAGCTGTAGTGAAGGTTACATAATTATCTTTATTCCCAGATAATTATTGTCTTGGTAAACATGAATGTGTATAATGTTGATTGTCTTTCTAAATCATGTTTGTTATCTTTTCAGATCCACAGTTGGAGGAGATGGGAGGATGAGGCTCAAGTGGACCGGCATGACGTGTTAACGGGTATCATATAATTGAATTTATGTATCTTTGATTAGCATTAGTTATAAATTTAAATGATGTATTGTATTTTGGATATCCATGTAACCTATATTCTTATGCAGAAATATCAAGAAACCAGACAATGCGGAGGCAATCAACAATTGCCAAATTTCACACATCAAATCCTTTGGTTAGGAATAGTTTATTTACTTGGATGGTAGGTACATTGTTTTTGTCTAATGTTATTTATTAAGAAGCTTTCTAGGTATTTGATTGCTATCGGGTAAAACGGAAAGGGATTTCTGTTCAGGCCACCGGAGGAAAGTCAAGCGTTTGGCTTTGATGTACTTGGCCTAGCCGGTGTTCCTGTGGCCGTTTCTTAGACTGATAACTGATTGTTAGTCATTGAATATTATTAAACTGTGATATTACATTTTTTGGGGCCAGACAGAGTATGACCTTATTTTTTTATTTATACAAATCAGAAATGACATTAAACTGTGTTGCAGTGTGCACATACTTCAGATGTTCTACATGGTTGTATAATCTTTATTATCGTTCTACAGGTTTGCTTCTTTCGGCAATTCGGGGCATCAGTTGTTCGTGCTGATTACCTTACACTGCGTAAAGCCTTCATCCTGGTATAGAACCTTCACCTTAACCTTATCTTTGAAATCTCTAATCTATCTAGTATATTATATCAGGTGCAATTGATATGTGTAGCTTGAATGATGCCATAAAATTGGCTTAGATCTTATAGCTTTGAGATATTGTTCACAGTTGCTTGTTTGTCTTGTACCTGGCAGAACCACAACCTTACATCAAAATATGATTTTCACAGTTATATGATTCGTTCAATGGAAGAAGAATTTCAAAGAATAGTTGGAGTAAGGTAAGGAATCTTCTATCTTCCGCATCGTATTCATATAATATGGTTGCTGCTACAAACACACATAAACCTTGTGTTTCTTTTATTTCTTGCAGTGGTCCGCTTTGGGGTTTTGTTGTGGCTTTTATGCTCTTTAATGTGAAAGGTACGATATGTGAACAGGTTATGTATTTATTTCACTTCTCAACTATTATGAATGATAAAACTCCACTAGATACTGAACTTGTGAAGGAAAAAGATATTTTGATTAATTTATACCTTTTTTGCAGGATCAAATCTCTATTTCTGGATTGCCATTATTCCAATTACTGTAAGCACTCATTTTCGTCCGATCAAGAATGTAATCTGTTTTATAGTTGCAGATCAGATGGCAAAACTTAGTTTTGTTGTAACATGGTGATGGTTGTTTATGCTCAGCTTGTTTTACTTGTGGGGACAAAACTGCAACATGTTATAGCTACTTTGGCACTGGAGAGTGCAGGAATTACCGGGTACTTCACTGAAACAAGGCTAAAGCCCCGAGATGAGCTTTTTTGGTTTAAGAAGCCCGAACTATTGCTCTCCCTGATCCATTTCATTCTTTTCCAGGTTTTCCCCGTACTATTGCAATTTACAATGGCCTTACTTTAAAATTTTGGGTCCGTATGATGGTTAGGTTTAGTTTCTCATAATCTGAAGTATCTAGCCTAACTTAACCAACTTTTATGCAGAACGCATTTGAGCTAGCTTCATTCTTTTGGTTTTGGGTAATTTTTATTACTTTGAATATTTAACCACATTATATTTTGAAACTCAGTTTATATCAGCTCTGTTTCCTTTTCTATTTCAGTGGCAATTCGGCTATAACTCTTGTTTTATCAAGAACCACATGCTTGTGTATATACGGCTGATTTTGGGGTATGCATATGTTTCCATTCAGTTAAACCTGTATTTCATGACCATTGGGTTAAGGGCCAAAACTTACAGTTGTCTAGTACAGGTCATGTGTCGGGGTTGGATTTCCATTCAGTTAAACCTGTATTCTTGTCTCATATTTTTTTTCTTGTAAATAACTCATACGTAATGTGTTAGATATGATTGAAACTTGTATTACTATTATTACAGTAATTCAAACTTCTTAGTAATGCAACTTACAAGGTTTTTTACATTTTGGATTGCTTTCAACTTGTTTGAGTGCTTTCCATTTTACTTAGTTCTTTTACCTTTACCGATTTGTCATGCTAGATATAAAACATAACCCAAATTGACTCACTCATACATAGATGAGCTGTATTTGGCATCTAATGTTACTTCACAAACATCCTTTAACCATTCTTGTGCCTTATTTCCATCATCTAGGTTTATTGGTCAGTTCTTATGCAGCTATAGCACCCTGCCACTCTATGCCCTTGTTACGCAGGTTTGATTTTTGACCTTGAGAAACCTGACAAACAAATATGTATCTTCCTCTGAACTCTGTATCGTTTTGCAGATGGGTACAAATTACAAAGCCGCATTGATTCCACAGAGAATAAGAGACACGATTCATGGATGGGGAAAGGAAGCTAGGAGGAGGAGGCGACGTCTAGGAATATACGGTGATGATTCAACTGTTCACACGGACACGAGTACTGTGATATCAGTAGAGGAATTTGACCACCATGAGCTTGATAGTCCACGAGCAGGACCCGCACCTGGTGAGGGTCTTGAAATCGAGTTACAACAGCATAGTGTCACAATGATGGGTGATTTGGATTCCTCATTTGTTGCTAACGAAAACTCAAGCCGGGTTGGTACACCTCTCCTTCGGCCTTGTGCATCTGTGTCGTCTGCGGCTTCACCCATCTTTGTTCCAGAAACTGTCACTAGATCAGCTTCATTGCCAGTCCAGCGAGAATGAAAGTAAAGATTGACATAAAGATTTTTCTTTTTGCTGTTAATATTTTCAGGTAGGTGATTTGTGATAATTTTTTAGGAACATAATTACATAACAATTTGTGAAACTTTACGGTTGTAAATGTAAAGAATTACAATCACCTTTTACTATAAGAAAACACACAAGATTAAAAATTTTCATGCGATGTTTTGCACCATTTGCCCTCTCACAGCAGTAAAAAGTTTAGCATTATCTGTTGTAGCTTCTTGTGCGTTCGTATATGTATAGACGAATTGTTTGATTTACATCGCCGCCTTTGAAGGAACATATGGCATTCATTATTGGTTCAAGCTCACCTTTGGTTACTCCAGTAGACTGTCTCTGGCCAAGTGTTAGTATTGATGTTATGTGTCAAAACTCTCTATGGTGTTGTATGCCGAATATTAGCATTGGACATTGGTGTTGATCATCCGCATTTATTTCCCCCTTGCAAGGGGATGTACCAAGAAGTTTAGTGTGCACTTGGATGCCGGCATAGACATGCTCCGGATTCATTGAGAACCTTTTCTCACACCATGCTTAAGTTGATGTGGAAGAAAATCAAGATGATTGTGTATGCGTAAAAGGTGTAAATTGGAAGGAACACTCCGATCCTCGGAACCGTCATGGTTCCGATACGCACAGACCGAACAATCCGTATCTCATTGAAACCCCTCCATCAAATACCACCACAACGGAATAAATCGTCATGTTTGCAGACCGAGAGACTCGAACCTGCGTCCCATGATTATGTAAGGGGTAAACATGGTTGGACCCAACTTTATAGGAGACGGCTCGCTGGGTTGAAAATCAAGATGATATACTTCTCTAGTTGAAACCGTTGATATACCAAGACGTAAACATACCACATAATGTTAAATATATCCAGATACAATGTTATATACAAATCAATGATGCATTGCTAATTTACTATGATATAATATGATATATACATGTCTAGAATTTTGAAAAATACGTACCAATACAATCATAGTTGCTGAAGGGAGTTTAGGGGGGAAAAAATAACATTTCTGTATAAACTTGTTACTTCCTATATAGGGGATTGCAATGTATTTTTGAACAAATTATAGAACATAAGTTTATAAATTAACAAAAAAGGTAATATAAATATTTTTATACTAACCTTCGTTACTCAATTAGGAAATATTGAATAATTATTAGTTATTGTTTTATAGATTTTTCTAATAACAAACCCTAAAGGTTATCAATAACTTGAAGCCTTAATTCATAATTGAAGAAGTATGTATCTTTAGATGACCCTTAGATGAAGTTCAACTTTTAGCCATTACATCAAATATTGATGTCATATACTTTATTTAACTTTTTTAGATTTATATTTATTTTAATAAATTCAAACTTTCTTTATTTCCATATTTAAGTTGACATTAAGAATTATGCTCTAGGGTTGAATGCACAAACTTCATCTATGAACAACAGTTCCAACAGTTGGATGCTTACTCCAAGAGGTTTTGGCCAAAGACTGTTGCACGCTTGACGCACACATATTTGGATTTAATTGTATGAAACTAGCATTATATATAAATTCCAAAGTTATATATGTAAATTATTTACATTATATTTTCAAGTTTAAATGTAAATGAAATGAGAAAATAAAATAAAGAAGAAGAGAAAATGTAAATGGTAATTGTTTTATTTACTTTCTAATCATGAAAATGATTTAATAAAAAGCCAACTACACAATATTTTATTGTTGAGGATATAAAGTTTAAGACCTCTTCGTAGAGACCATGATCGTCTTAAGGGTTATGAAAAGAAAAAAAGAATTTACATGCATCACCTATTTCGTCGTTTACATTCGACAATAGCCGAGACCCGGGCTAAATGTCTTGGGAAGGTAAATTCTGAAATACATGACATCAAGTCCTGTTACGGTGACATTAAGGATTGTAACGATGCTCAACTCGCAACTTTGATGGTGATCGATGCCTGCTTTATCCTTGAATTCATCAGAAAGCTTTCAGAGAAAGATCCGCTTTTAACTTCAGGAGACAAATTCGTGTTACGCTCTATTTTCACGGACTTGGTGCTCGTGGAAAACCAAATCCAGTTCTTCATTCTCCTAGTTTTATTCGAGATGACCCTTAGGCTGCATTCTTGAGTTTTGTTTGGATAAGAAAAGAAAGGGTAAAAAAAAATTTGTTTTTGTATTCTTGAGTTTTTTTATTAAAAGGAAAGGAAGGGAAGGAAAGGAAAAATGAGGTTGTTTTGATCTAAACTTTTCAAGCCACTTTTGGCATGATTTGGAAGGAAAAGTGATAAATTTATCATTATACCCCTCAAACTTATATATGGGTTTTAATAACTATAAGGTTATAAAAGTAAACTTATATCCTTTTATCATTTTTTTTTCCTTCCCTTCTAACTCAAAAATACATTCAACTTTCAACTTTCTTTTCTTTTCTTTGATTTTTCTTTAAACTCAATAATGTCTTTTTTAATATAATTTTTTTTCTTTTCTAATATAATCCATTCTTATCCAATCTTTTCTTATCATAAATTCTCGAGAATGGAGTGTTAAGGAAATCCGGTCAAACGACTCTCTTGTTACCCTACTCCGTGATTATATCTTATGCAAGTACATCATGTTCAAAGGTGAGCCACATCATGATAATGATGATGATGATGATGATGATGATGATGATGATGATGATGATGATGATGATGATGATGATGATGATGGCGGCTACAAGTTCAAACACCTTCTAGATGTGCTTCACAAATCCTCCATGCCTCCGGTACTCTTACCAAATGGCAATAAATTCAAACCATGTCTCATTCAGTTAGGAAATTGGGTCTGACGGGTATTAAACTTAGACCAAATCTAGGTGGAGATATGGTAATGGCCCTGGAAGGTGAATCTTGTGGTTGGAGGAGTCCAATTTTCAGAATGTTTGCTTTAACAATAGTAGATGAGACCGAACTGCTCTTGCAAAACTTGATTGCCTATGAGCACTCTCAAAATTTTAACCCTGATTTCTTTGCGTCATACACTCTAGCAATGGACATTTTAGTTGACACTGTAGAGGACGTCGCCATGTTGGTTGAGTCGGAAGTGATTGTGAACCGGCTAGATTCAAACAAAAAAGTGGCGGAGATGCTCAATAACATATGCTCTAGGGTTGAATGCACAAACCTCATCTATGAACAACAGTTCAACAGTTGGATGCTTACTCCAAGAGGTTTTGACCAAAGAATGTTGCACGCTTGACGCACACATATTTGGAGTTAATTGTATGAAACTAGCACTATATATTTTTTTTTTGAAAAGTAAACTAGCACTATATATAAATTCCAAAGTTATATATGTAAATTATTTACATTATATATTCAAGTTTAAATGTAAATGAGATGAGAAAATAAAATAAAGAAGAAGAAAAATTGTAAATGGTAATTGTTTTATTCACTTTCTAATCATGAAAATGATTTAATAAAAAGCCAACTACGCAATTATTTATTTCATTTTTTTTATTTCTCTTAAAATCTCAAAAACCCATAAACAAAGTATTGATGGAATTTATTATCTATAATATTTTATAAAAATTATCATACTCCCTCTGCTAACACTTTTCAACATCCTCTCTCATAAAAATGTCATCATACGAAATGATCATTTTATCTTTAATGAATTAATTAACTCTCTTTCTTTTATTTATTAATTAACCAAATTCACCTAAAATTCCTATGATATTTGTAATGAAATAAGTTAAAACAAAGACCCATCAACTCCTAAAAAAACTAAACTACCCCCTTTACATTAATAATGTCTATAATAATAACAACCACACAACCATCACCCATCACGCCACCACCACTACCAACCACTGCCACCACCAACCACCCCATCACCAACACCACACCGCTGCTGGCACTAACACCGTTGCATTGCGCGGATAAAATGCAAACTTTTGTATTATTTTTTTATAATCACTTTTTTACGAGTAATTTTTTTTGTTTATAATTTATGACTTTATATATGTTTTATCAGATAACGTAATAAAAAGGGATATGCTATTTAGAATAATAAAGGAATATTTTTTTTAAAAGAAAATGGCAGC
>JANDBE010000039.1:41568331-41580223 GCA_024320915.1 Erigeron philadelphicus
AAAGTTCCAACTAAATTAACCCCATTTCCTAAAATAAAATACTAGGAAATTACTTTTATGTCAAAACTATGGAAATGTGTTAATTTCTTTTACCTTAAAATATTTGGGGTGTTACACAAACTATCTTAGATATCGAATAATACATACATACATTTAGTAGGCGGCCGTGTGTTCGAACCCACAATTGACAAAACTCTATGTGAGATTCCTTTTAAGACACATAAATCTGAATTGAAGCCTCGACTTCTTTAAATATGGGTAATGGGTTTGCCGTTAATACTTTGTAAAAACATTTAGAAGCATCTATAACATGTACTAATTCTAGGTTTTAACGTAACAAAAGACCGTGTAGTTAGTAATAACAACACAATTAACGGAAATGGTCAAATAATATACAATTATGAAACGAAACGTTTATAATCACTTGCGGGAAGGAAGAGGCATCAATACAACAAGCTTTTGTCATTTTCAGATTTCCATTTTTCTTATATATTAACAACATTAAACGTTGCAATAAGTAAGCAATAAGATTATGCAGAAAATAACATAATTTCTTTATACATAGTGGAATATTGAAGAATGGAAAATCGATAAATATTTATCGCAAAATATTTTTGACACGTTGTTACGACTTTTATGATATATGAGATCTTGCATCTTCTAATTCTTTAAAAGGACAGATAAACGAAAAATCAAATAGTTAAAAAGCTTCAATAGACAATCTTTAATTGACCAGAGCGCATAATCAATTTTTTAAAGAGAAATGATTAAAATCCTCTTAACTAAATAACTAAGAATTCGCCTAACAATATGATGATGACATGTGGGAAAATCAGAGGCAAAATTAAGAAAAAAAAATTAGTAAATATCACATGTCACCTTCTTATAATTTTAAGAAGAATTTTAGGCTAATCTTTGAGAGGATATCTCTTTTTCTTTTTGAAATGCAATTTGAGATGTCGTCTCTGAGGATTTATGAACCTCGGCCGAGAAAAAAAAAGGGCACGGAGGATAGATGCAATACTTATAATTTTATAAAATAATATATTAAAACGATGTTAAATGTTATATCAAATTGTTACTTGAGCTTTTCTTTGGTTAATGACTTTTTAATTTTTGGATATTTGTTAAAATTTGTAACGGTCTTGATTAACAACAAATATAATAAACATAAAAAAATAAAAAGTCGGACCCCCTAAAAAATCGGACCTCGGCCGGTCATCCATTTCGTCCTATGCCTAAGCCCCTCATATAACCTTGAATTTACAGTACTAATTAGGAAAATTTGGATATGCACGATTGCTAACATGTGTGTATGTTTGGGTGCAGAATCTCAATGTATACACCATGTATCTAATTCCACTCAGTGTGCACTCTCACCGGGTTCCAGTTTCAAGTCTAGAACCATTCCTGAGTACTTTCTGCCGGAAACTCCGAATGACGGTTATGGTTCTGTGGGTTCAAAGCTAACGGCATCATTTCCATGTTTGGAATCGAAGAATGCAAGTTCTAACACCGTGACTTGTTACCAGGGTGAATCTATAAAGTCCTCGTTTCGTATCCAAAAACAACTAAATTTCTCACCGGGTTGTCATAAGGATGATGGCAATGGTAATCATAGTAGGTTAAGGCAACCCGTGTTTGGCTCTTCAAAAGTCAGCCATCAATTTTCTGCTCTGCAAAACCAACTTATGCTGACACCATGTTCCAGCTCAAAAGATACAAGCCCGAAGCACTTTTCTGATCTTTCAAGTGCTACCCACAATGATTGTCGGATTCAATTGCAACCTGCTTTATCACCTTCTGAGAGTCTTGAAGGCGCCATTTGTGGAGATCTTGAACCACACTTTGGTTCTATTACTCCGATTCATTCAGATGGTACACACAGTGTCACAATGAGCCACCAGGCACTGTCCACATTAGCACCGAGTTCTAGTTCAAAAGACGCAAGTCCTACGCGATTCCCTAATTTTTCAGGTGCCGCCCATAAGGGTTCTCAAATTGAATTGCAACATAGTTTACCACCTACTGATAGCCTTGAAGGGGCCACTCGTGGCAATATTGAAACGCAGATTGGTGCGGTGACTCCTACCCTTTCAGATGGTACCCACAAATTCAAGGATCTACAGAAACTGACCCTTTCTGTACTTGAATTCAGGAAGATGTTCATGGTTTATAGTTACATCGGGAGGTTAGTATGCTTTTTGCTTTACCTGTTTATGTCATGTGCTTTTATATTCGGTTACTTGAATTTAGCCAAAATTTTTGTGCAGGAACAAACTTGAAGATGTGATGTCTGAAGATGATGCCGCTGACATAGTAAAATATATGAAAAACATACCGATGTATAATTTTGAAGCCAAAATCTGGGCCAAGTATGGTCAGAGATATTGCGAACCTTCTGATAGGGCAATGGTATATAATTTATTTTCATCATTTATTCATCAATATCTTTATTGCTTAATAATGAAGACCTTAACAATGTTAATGGTTCGTCTCATCAAGTTTTTCCTAGAAAGATAAGTTATACTGTGTATCTGTAATATATAGCTGTCTTATTTATTTTAGGCTTCCATGATAAGATATAACAACGTATCAAGTTGTTGTTTGGTAATTAAAATTTCATATCAGGTTGAGCATTATAATCATAGAAAGCCATATCAGATGCTTGGAGTTTCTCTCTGGGGTCTAGTCAGTTACTTACTTATCTTTTATATTGTAGCATTATGATTGGGATTCTGGAAAGACCTATCTTTATTATTGCTTCGTGAGTGCTGATGGAACTTGCCAGTTCAAGGTCTGTATCTTATTCTTCATCTTGTTAAAATAGACTAGGGTGCGTTTAGTTGTGGAAAACTATGAGTGTTTTTTTAATAGATTTTTTCAAGGGAATCATGGAAATCAGAAAACATGTTCAAATTTGATTTTTCTGAAACACCCCTTTGGAAAACTCATTTTTATAGCTTTCTAAATATTTTCCACTCAACAAATGGAAAACTCCTTGTGTTTTTCAAACTAGCTACTAACGCGTTGCTAGTTTTCTGCAACTAAATGCAGAAAACTGAAAATTAGAAATAGTTTTCTGCAACTGAATGCACCCTTAGGGTCTTGATTTATATTTTCTCTAATATGTATTTGATTTTAAGCCTGTATTTTATCAGGGACCATATCTTAATACAAGAAGAACACATCTCCAAAGGGAACTTGGAGATGACAACGTGTTGATTGTCCAATTTATAGATGATCAGGAGACGTCAGACATGCCATCCAATCATTGTAACTGGAGTGCAGCTTATCAGCGGATTGCCGAGGGAATTACAATCGGTTTGCGTATTTATCGTCTTTTTGGTAAACAATATACGTTTCAATCGTTACTCTTACTAGCATGTTACTCAGGAAATTACATCAAGTTCAATCATTAAATTTGCATGTGATATGTTTTCAGCATATAAAGATGTTAAAGCAGACAAGAATAATCTTAAAGCACAAAGTACAAAGAAATGGAGGCCATCATGGGCTGTCAAGTGCTATTTCATTAGGAATGGTTCTCGTGCGCCCTGGACGGAGACAGACTCTTGCATTTTGCTCAAGAAGACAATGCACGAGGCAAGGTGTCTATTCATGCATGTGCATACGGTCACTAGCATGGCTAAATACATCTCCAGGTCAGTGTAAAAACTATTTTATGTTCTTTTTCATAGAGATGGCGAAGTTTGTGGGTCCGGTAACATGTCAAAATGGTTCGGGTTGGGTTGACATTCAACTTTATTATATTAAACATAGCCTAAACCAACCATTCATATGTAATAATTCCCACCACTACTAGTGATTCTGTCTCGCTGGTTCAATTGATTGAAGTCCATCAAATCAAATTACGTTTGGCTGCAGATGTTCACTTGCCCTATCAAATACTATAAAGCTTCATGTTGATCTTGCTTCGGTGCATGTTGAAAGAATTGAAGACATCCCTTGTCGTGTATACCCTTTTTCTATCCTTGTTTCTCTTATATTTTCCTATTGCTTTACAAAATTTATTTTACCCCATGACTACTGTTGAATCTGGATTGCAGGATGATAATGGAGATGTTGTTATTAATGAATCCCGGGAGCCACTGATTCATACAGATGGAACAGGTTTCATTTCAGAAGATTTGGCATTGTTGTGTGCAAAAGATTTTACTAAAGCCGAAGGCACAAAGGATGAGAATTTTGAGGTAAAATCGTACTCTCATTGATCATGTGTAAATAGATCTTCTGGTGGTAATTTTTGAACTTTTACTCATGTTTGGACTTATTATTAATTTAACATATATTAGTTTCTATATATTAAGTTTCCATACTATTAGTTTCCATGTATTAGTTTAGGCTATTCTATAAATATAGCCTCTTGTAATCCTCTTTAATCACAATACAATACAACATTACAATAATACAACAAAAATTACAAGTTTAATTTATTATTACAGTTGGGTTTCTAACTCTGTCATTTTTTTCTCCAAATGTTATAAACTTATGGATCTTCTGAAGCTCGAGGAAGAATCACAGGGATTGAAAAGCAAAGAATTTTGCATGGGAGAACCGGTAAATGCTACTAATGGTTCGTTGTTATCTAGAGTCTTTCTTGAGATACTAAGCCTTGTTTTCTTTGTAACAGCCATTGCTTGTCCAATGCCGCTTGTTCAAAGAAGGTTATGCTGTCAAGGGAACTCTTCTGGTTAATAAAAAGGTAAATTGCTCTTGCTTAAGCTCTCTATGGATACTTTTGGATCATTAAACTCTTTGTATTGGAATGAAGTTACATTAAGGTGTTTCCACTATTTTACTTTTCTTGAATATATCTTAAAAGCTTAAAGCCCGGACGATTCAAATCAGACCCTCGATGATAAAGGTTGAAAAAGATACAAGTCTTTCTGACTCAACTCCGTTCAGTTCCTTGGAAATAAATTCCATAAGGTATTTTCCCCATTAGTCATTATGTTTTATCCGATTACCATATTGTGGATTTAAGGTGCATTGAATTTATTGTAAATAGCCTTCGGCATGAATCATTCAATGATTATTAATGGTGTATGGATGTGTGATCAATGTCTACTTGAGTCCCATAAAGGGCCTACTTTCATACAAATTAGATAATGTTTGCTAATTGTTAATTTGTAGTCTCTTTAGAAAAAGTAAAAACCTGATGTTTTATTCTTCATTTTTCAGTCGTCAACCAAGGAAAGCTAACCTATCAAAGAACTTGATCGCACTTTTAACCGTAGGGGGTGTTCCAGAAGATTACTTTTTAAGTTTACTGGATAAGGCATTGGAAGATGCCCAAAAAGTATCCACAAAAGACCGTGCCGCCCTTAGAGGTTGGATATAATTTAACCAATTTCTATGTCATTGGGTTGGAATTGCTACCTCTCTTGATTTATAACTTGTTTTAATTTGCAATTTCTCTCAAACCAGATAGACTTAATCGTGTTTCTTTTTGCAGTTGCTCTTAAATACGGGCAAATGGATGACTCTTCAACTTCTGTAGCAATGATTGGCTCTGGAATTCCAATAGATGAACCATACCTTCAATATCGTTTGTCTATCTTAGCAAACGAAGAGCTGAAGGGGCTGCGTGGCGGAAGGATTCCGATCAATGAAAGCTACTATCTGATAGGGACCGCCGATCCCACAGGAACCTTGAACAGCGATGAAGTTTGTGTTATCCTGTAAGCTAATTTTCTAGCATATGTATAATAAGTTTTTTTATTTTCTAGTATATCTATAATGAGTTATTCTCATATAAGAAAGGATTTAGTGACTATGCTAGCTATTATAAATGACAATTCTTGTGCAGTTTGATAAATTAGTTAGAGAATTTGATACTTATGATTCTGATGGGCCATGCAGTGAAAGCGGCCCGATATCAGGACCGGTTCTGGTCTATAGGAATCCAGGTATTCATTTTGGGGACATACACATCTTAAATGCGAAGTATGTCAAGGAGCTGGAAGAGTATGTTGGCAATGCTAAATATGGCATTTTCTTCTCCACCAAGGGGAGGAGATCAGTGGGTAGTGAAATCGCAAATGGTGATTTTGATGGAGATATCTACTGGGTCTCTCGAAGCCCACAGGTATATTCTGTTTTCCAAACACTGCTCCTTGTTCAGGTTGGTTTCTATCAATCTAGTGTGGTTATCTATACTTGGTCCATACTGTCACTCTGCTTTATTTATACTTTCTGACTTTCTGTTAGTGGTAGCTAGTTGGGTGGCCAGGTGGGTTTGGTAAGGTGTTAAAACAAATTTGGGTTGCAATGGATCATTTTATTCTGGGTCAAAATGGCCGGGCTGGATTGGTGATCCGCAAACACTTAGCGTCCATGTCATTTTTTTTATAATAATCAATGTGCTAATGGGTATAATAACAGTATTAGTTGTCAGGTTGAAATGATCGGGTTGGACCGATCTGCAAACCCTTTTTTGCCGCTATTCAAATAGTTGGTGTTGTAATTGGAAGCAATATCTATTAGAATGATAGTCTGTAACTTTTTTTTTCGAATTATACAGTTTATGAGGTTGCATGCTAAAAAAAAGACCATGGGCTACTTCAACCTGTTGGACCCTCTTTTGCTAATTCCTTGATTTGACCTATTGTATGTAACACAATAAAAGCTGCAGATTAATAAGTAAACCGGTCAAATTTACCATGTCTACGTAATTTTATCTATCTTTGTGGCAGCCTGTTTCAGATTTATATCGTGAAATGAATAAACAAAGGGTATATGAGTTGTTGCGCTATAATGACTGTAATTTCTGTATTAAAGCCCTGTCTTGTACACTGTCAGCTTTTGCAATACTTTAAAGTGAGTGAGCCGTGGGAAAGGATTTACTCAACGCCAAGTGCACCTAGCAAGAAACCTAGTGAATTCTCCTATGACGAACTGGAATCTGAGCTTTGTACTCTACTTTTTACTACACAAAAGCAGAGGTATGTTTCCTCTCTTTCTCCCTATCATTCAAGTGCCCATTTTATTGCTTAGTTATAACTGAAGTTGGGAAAACTCTTTCGCTGCTAAGCTGCTCTTGTTTGTAATAAGTTATCGCATTGTTTAAGAGTTTTCATTGTTTCAGTATTGTAGCTGGTAAAGCAGCTGATAGTTGGCTGACCTTTATGGATCAATATCTAACCTTGGGAGATGATGATGCTGATGAAAAGAACCGGCTTAAAGAAAAAATGTTGAAGTTGGTTGATTTGTATTATGATGCTCTAGATGCACCAAAAAGTGGGAAAATGGTTAGATATCATCCTGGATGTTTTTTATATTAACTTTAGGATAATATGAGTTTACACCGTCAAACCATCTCCAAGGCAACCTACTGGTAAGGCATCCTGATGGTCTCGGATGAGACCAAGGGCAAACCTCACTGGGTAAACATGTTGGGCTGAGCAAGAAAAAAGTGCAGGAAATGGCCACGGAAAACCGATTAGATTGTGTACATCAGACCCTTAGGCTTGACTTTCCCGGTAGCCTGTACATGGACCCATCTCTGTTTCTTATTCCTCTTTCATCTGACAACACTCACATTCTTCCTCTTTTTGTTTCCGAAACAGGTCGATATTCCTACATCTTTATTACCCCAAAAATATCCCCATTTTCTTGAAAAGAAATCCAAGACATTTCAATCTTCTTCTGTTCTTGGAAAAATCTATGATAAGGTGAAGGCATATCGTCCTGATAATTCATCCTTACATGGTAAGCCCGTATCAGTTCTCCACTTATATTTACTTTATTAGGCATTTTTAAGTTTTGTAATTTTACTTGACCCCATCTAGATCCAAGCTTCTTGATGCATTGCTTCTTTCCATAAAGTCTTTGTGAACAAAAATGATATATCGTCATGAAGATCCTCCTAACCAGAATCGTAGGTCATTGGCTTTAGATTATCTAACACATGCGAGGTGAATGACCTTTCAGTTGTATTTGTTTTCGTGAACTTCAGTTAAGACATCCGGCAAGAGGTGACGGCGACCTACTTCGCTGGTCGCTAGCTTTGGATTATCTAACACATGAGACTCATGAGTATATAAATTGTGTTTGTTATTTATTGGTGAAATATCTAAAGATACAAATGAATTATGTAGAATAATATATATATTAATAATATTAGTATAGAAATGGTAAGGTAAAGGGGTACAGTAGTATTTTTGTTGTACTTAACATTTCAAAATTATAGACATGTGCATTTCCACTAATCCTCTTTCCTATTGTTCCATTTTGTGAATAATGGTTCTTACAGCTTTTTACAGTTTAAGCTTTTAAAACATGCATTAAAGAAGTAAAAAAATCACTGAATCTAAATAATAAAACTGATGTATATCTCACAAGTGCTTTTGGTTATATGTAGGAATACCGAAAGATCCCATCTTCAATGTTGATATACCAGAGGCCTCCTTAAATTTATGGAAGGACAGATACAATTCCTACTTGAAAGAAATGGTAGAGGCATTGCAGTGTGGAGATGAATCCAAAAACGATTCTGCAAACATGGTGATCAAAAGATATAAGCAGGTCTAAATTTTTCAAATCTTGTTCTTGCATTTTGCAAGTAATCATAAGCAACATATCTAATTATAAAAATTAAGTTGAAAATCCTTTAGTTTTTAAAAATGAGTGATTCCAGTTATTTCAATGCAGAAGTTATATGAGTCTGAAAGTTTTGCAACAAGTGATAGAAAAATTGATGATATATATAATGAAGCCCTGGCGATTTATCATGTAAGTTACGACCAAGCTCAGAAATATGGAGATGTTAAGAAGTGTGGGTTTGCATGGAAGGTGGCTGGTGAGGCCCTTTGTTCGTTTCATGGAATGAAGATTTCTGGAAAGTCGATTCCTTTCAACTTAAATGTGTTATCAAAGTTATTCTAGAGATGCATGCATACGTCATACATGGTGATGTATGCATATATGTATGTGGCATGTGTATCTATCCAAAGTAATTGTAACCTTTGAGTCCTTGTATAGGTAGCCAATATCATTGTATTTATAGGATTGGTGTTCAATGTAATAATGTACGAAGTTTGTAGCAGTAAATGTTGTTCTGTTTGATACTCTTAACCTGTTCTAGACGAAGTAAAAAAAATTTCCAACTATTTTGGACCGACCCATTCAGGCATGGACAGAGAAATTTTAAACTACAAAGTTAAGGTTAAGGGTCTGTCCTTTTCTGTATACTTGAAAGCACATTTCAAGATGCTCAGAATCATCTTCCAACAAATATGAAATACCGTAGCTTGAGTTACTCCCCAAATCTTTCAATAAAGTTAATCAACTCCCTTTTAAGATTCATATATTCATGAACAATAGTATTAGAGGCACACCCAACACCACTAAACAACTGGTAAAGAGAAATGTATGTAATTCATGGTCGCGTATAAGTTACCGGGATGACTCGTGTGTTGGAGAAGCGTATAAGTTACTGAAATGTGCAAATATACAATATGGAAAAAACAATCTTTAGGAATACCTTTACCGGCACAATTTGTTAAAGTCTAGTACAAACGCTACCACAAATATGTGTATGAAATATATAATGTATTTGACCTTCAAAGTCAAGGCAACATTGAAAGCATGTGTAGCTGAGTTTGGGTGGTAAGAGGCTTTTAATTCTGAAATCGGTGGATTTAGTAATATATTAGGGTAGTTTAGTAGGAGTAACATTTGTTATTAAAAAAACAAAAAACAAAAAACATATGCATCGTATATCAAAATTATCAATTGCACTCACTTTAAACCTGAAAGAATTGTGCATTTAATGATAAAACTAAAAGAAAAGAGGAAAAAATTATCCCTCAACATCAAGTGCAGTCTTGCTGTTCTTGGTTCCAATCAAGTGATGAAGAAGCACACCGGCAGCAACACTAACATTCAAACTTTCGACAGCAAGGAAAGACTGAAACTCCTCCGTGTCAACATCTTCTAACCCTGCACCTACATGCACTGGACTATTCCCCGGAATTTTAACCAGTTGAGTACACGACCTCTCAACTAATGGTCTCAAACCGGTACCTTCACTGCCCAATACAAGGATTGTGGGCTCACCAGGTGTCACCTCATTCAAAGTCACGGCTCGTGAAGAAACCGAACCACCAACAACCCTCCAACCATTTTCTGCGGAAGAAATCAAGAACTGCATCATATTTTTACAAGATCGTAGCTCGGTCATCTCAAGTGAACCAGCACTTGCTTTACTTACAACCCCACTAAGCGGTGCAGAGTTCTTTGCACAAAGTACAACCCCCGATGCACCGAAAAAATATGCTGACCTAATTATAGCACCTAGGTTTTGAGGATCCATAACTTCGTCTAAAGCTAACCAAAGAGGTGCACCTTCTTCTCCATCAGTCACTATAGGATCCAGTTCACGTATATTCACCATTTCTAAAGGTGAAGCATCAAGAACCAGACCCTGATGAGGCCGACTATCTACAATCATGTTAAGATCGTGTTTTGATATCTCTTTTATTGTCAATCCCAGTTTATTGGCGACCCTCAAAACTTTCTCGAACCCTTTTTTATCCTTCTTCCTCTTATTATTTCCACTAAATTCAACCTTCCCTTCTTGAACATATAAAACATAAAATTCTCTTCGGTGTGCTGATAACGCAGCTAGCACAGGGCCGACTCCATAGACACATTCACCAACCATTCTCGGTACGCTAGACTCGGTTGCTTCTCTCCATACCTTCTTCCCAAAATCATCTTGCCTATTCCACTTACGAAACTCATTACCATTTCTTTCCACATCAGCGACTTTGTCAAACCCACCAAGCTGTTCTTTAACCTTATACCAACTTGGATTATCAACCCCTTCATCGTCTACATCCAACTCATCTTCAGACACCCCCCTTCTTTCTCTATAATCATTCCGTTTATCAAACCTCCTACCCTTTCCCCTACTCTCACCACCACTCTTCACAACCTTTTGAGCCGATTCCTCCCAAGAAGACCGAACAGCCTTTCTTGTGGCTGGTTCATCTTCAGAAACATTCCTTCTTTCCCTATAACCATTTCCTTCATCTAGTCTCCTACCTCTATCCCCATTTCCAACACCCCTTTCCACAAACTTTTCAGCCGAAACCTCCCAAGAAGACCGACCTGCCTTTCTCGAATCCAACCCATTTTCTGAATTCCCACTTTTCTCTTTAAAATCTTTTCTCCTAATCTTTTCCCTACCATCTTTCGTAAACCTCCCCGCAGACTCCTCCCAAGAAGTCCGCTTCGTCTCACCCGGTCTCTCAAATTCCTTTACTTCCTTATCTTTATTCTTAGCTAACCAAGGAAACGTTTTCGTTGAACCACTACCTTCAACCGCTTTCCGACCAACAAAAGTCGAAAAATTTCTTGATTTTAAACAAACCCCATTTGAAAAGGTTCCTTTTTTCGCAGACACTAATAAGCTACGATACTCATTAGTACTTCTAAACCTCCTAACCCCATAACAACAAATGGGTTTTTCTTGAATTAAACTAGGTAAACATTTAGAGGGTTTGGGATTAATGTAAAACTGTAAAAAACATTTGGGTTGTTGTGATGAAGCTCTAATGGCAATAGGAAATGTATGTATCTTCGTAAAATTACAGTACATGATTATTTAGAGTAATTAATGATATTATACTGCAAGATTAATAAATTTAAAAAGGTTTTACCTGCTTCGAAGATTTGGATGGGCGGGTGGGGGTGTCAATCTGAATCCACCATTTTTGATGGGTTTTGGAACTGGACCTGGAAAGTAGTAGATAAGTGACCATTTAGGGTTTATACAACAGGCCCTTTATATTTCTATTCGATATATTTACCATTTTACAGTCAAAGATTTGATTTTAGAGAGAAATTTTGGTTAAATTTTAT
>JANDBE010000039.1:42061093-42075026 GCA_024320915.1 Erigeron philadelphicus
TCTTGTTTAATAGAACTACTTATTGGGCCATGAGTCCATGACTAGCCTATGTTAAAATTTAATTGATTTTCTATTAGATTTTTTTTTTAAATATATTTTTTTGGAGGTTCATGTAAGGATTGAATCACTATGATTTTAATTAGTTTACTCTAATGGTTCTTTTTTTAACACTTTTGTTTTTTGGATTTTGATTTGTATTTGATATGACATTTTTTTTTTCTTTCCCTCCAAATATTTTTCATTGGGGGTTTATGTTAAAATTGAACCATTTTGATTTTGATTAGTTTACCTTCTTAATAATCTTTTTTTTTTTTTTTGTTTATTTTAACAACTTTTTCTGGGAGATTTTTATTTGTATTTGATATGACATTTTAGCATAATTTTATTTGTTAAAGGAGACACATAAATAACAAAGGAGGTCATTTTTACATAACATCTTTTTACCAAACACAATAATATATGTATATTGTATTGTACAACTCAGTGTTATATATGACATACATACAGTGTTATGTATGACTAAACAATATTGTGCATTTTAGATCGTTTTCCAAATAACAAATATAAACACAATGATTTCAAGTCCCGCAACGCAGGACTTTAAACCCCCTAGTTCATTATATACCTTTAATAATATCCATGGAAATAAACAGTAAAAACGCTAATAAAATATATATACAATTTGCACAGTAAAAACTAACTTAACCTTTAGTTGAAGTGGTTTTGTGGCCGTTTATTGAATGGCAGGTATAAGGTTCGAAATGAGATTTTGATAGTTATATTTTACACCTTTTATGTTTTGTTATTTTCTTTCCTTCCTCTTACAAGTTTTAAAAATATTTTTTGCCCCTCTTTCTTTTCTTTCTAAGTTTTTATATTTTAAAGTTTGTTCATTATATTTTTGTTTTTTGACATTTTTTTCCATATAATATTTTTGTTTTTATTAAACTTTTGATTGTTTTGTTCCTTCTTTTTCCAGTTATTGTTTTTTTTATAAAACTTCGTTTCACATATAATCTTTTTATTTTTATTCTTTTTTTTACTTATTCTTTTACAAAATCTTTTTGTTATGCATTTTTCCCTAACTTTACTTTACAATTTTTATATTGTTAATATTTTCATAATTTTTATAGCTTTTTGACCACTTTACATTAAATTTATTCAATCATTGGCACATCGTCTATTACGATTTTTCTGAACAACCACACATAATAACAATTGATATTCATGTTAAGGTATTATGAATGTATTTTAATTGTAAATTATCGATGACTTGGGGTTCAAATCTAGCAGTATAAGTGTGTGACTCACACTTTTTTTTTTTTTTTATGATTCTTTGTAGTAAACATGAATATAATGGTTTTGTTGTGATATTGTCACTAAAAAGAAAATCAGATACCCGCATCAACGCGCGGAGTGAAGTTTCTATATCTTCATTACAATATTTAACATCTTAAGTTGAGTTGTTTTCACTCAAAATCGATATCAACAAAATATTGAAACCATACAAATAATTTAGATATAAAAAAAAGGTTATTCCTTTGTAAAAAAATCTACTTTCTAGTTGCAAATAATTTTGCCTAGATGACATAATAATACGTATAGTACAATACCCTTAATTAAGTTTAATTTTAGTGCTTAATCAAACTTCTTTATGCTCATATTGTTTCAAGTAGTGTCACTTGTTCATATTAATCTAGTTTGAAAGAAAATCTATTTATTTTTATATTTTATTGTATTATACATTTGTACAACCTATAGCGCGCCAACCTAACTAACCAAAAGATTTGAAGAATGTCGTAATCAGATACATACGTAGAGTGTTCACCTCAATCTCATGATTGATTATCCAGATATATAACATGTAATTACTAAGTGAATTTTTTTTTATAGAAATATCAATGTTTTCATTGAAATATTTATATCCTATTCTTTCAATGCTAGTTGCTTTAATTATATATGCATCCATAGAATTTCGTGATGAAATCTTTATACTCTTTTATAAAGAAAATAGTTATGTCTTGAAAAGAAGAGATACGAAAAGACTATAATACTCATCTTTCATTAACATATTTACACTCCCAAATCGAAAGTAAAGAACTTCCAAGGCAAAGTTTATATATAAAATATTCAAATATATGATAGAATAATAACCTATTCTTTTGTGTGACATCAATAAATTTGTTGTAAACCCATTTAAGAACCAATAAAAACAGGGTTAGATGTAATTGTATAATGTTTATCTCAAACTTTGGAAATAGTACAAGACAAAAAAGAAAACTCCTTAGAGGTTGGATTGAAAAAAAGTCAAGAAATTGGGGTTTTAACTCAATTTTAAAACAAATTAATTAAATGCTTTATGAAAACAATGCCTACTACTGTTTGTTGTGATTGATCTAAATTGACATTAGACTATTATATTTTACGAAAAAAGTACCATGTGGTTCTTATATAATGATACAAATAATATATAAAAAAAATAGTCTAATTTAAAAAGAAAAAATTCCTCTATAATATTAAAAAAGATTAAATTCATATCATGTATAGTTACTTCAAATCTCAAGTTTAAAATTAAAAAAAAAAATGTCTCTTTATTTACGAGCCAATGTATTTTTTGTAATCTTTTTGGAACTAAGGTATTATTTACCTTTTATGTTTTTATCGAATACTATATGATATTTGGTAAATAAAAGAGGTTACTTAGAGCTTGGGAAAGTACAAAATTGGAATTCCTTTTGCCTATAAAGCTAGTAATTACTTTGTCCTTTAATATTGTGACTTATACTTTTGGATTTAACGATACGCAAGAATTAACTTAAATAAGCTTATATATAATAACAAATAAATAAACATGAACACTCTGAAATTTCACCAGTTTATCAAAATTACGTTCATTGAATTACATGTTTCTAATTCTAATAGTATAATAATAAACTTACAAGTAATCATAAACTTGCACTAATGAACTATTAATAAAAGTTCAAACAAACGTTAACATATGAAGCCATTTGATGATATTTGGTATTCAATATACATTTATAGATGATAGCTATATCCTAACTGTTTTAAAATATACTTTGACATTTTGCTATATGTATTTAACATTTAATAGATAAAAGTCATTTTGATTTGGTTAACTTTTAATTTATTGTGAAAATGAGATTGTTGAACGAAATGATGTAATGGGTCTTAATGAACTCTTTCTAAATGTGGAGACATCTTTATAACGTATCAAAATGTAAGGGTCCAAACAGAAAGAAGGAAATAGAAGTAGTAGTACTAATTTCGTTTGAAGAAGTATACTTCTTCCATTAAATGCAAAATGGATAAAGTTACTTCAACTTAGGACAAAGACAATACTCCAAATTTTCACATCAATATAACTTTTTAATCGCATGTATATAAAAGTAAAAGCTATAAGTTTTTCATACCAACAAATTTTTAATTAATCATATATGTTAACAAAAGATCACATAAGTACAAATTGCTAGTAAACATATGTTTTTAACTTCAAAACTTTCACTAATATGATAAATAGCCGTAGCATGAGATTTACTAAAAAAACAAAATAAGTGGAAAAACATAAAATCAACATCAAAACTTCTAGATAAAACATTTGTCAAAAAATAAAAACTAAAAGAAAAAATTTGCATTTTGTAGATAATACAAAAGGAAAAAAAGTTTATATCTGTCAAATAAAATAGAGAACTTTTTTTTTTCAAAAGTTTAAAAGTAATGTTTAAGAAATTTTTTATTGAAGAATACAAAATTTTATGTTGGTTATGGTGGAGCCACTTCTACAAACTTAAACTAAAAGAGAAAAATATGGGACCCATTTGAATCTTTAAAAGAAGTTGCTCAACTTCTTGAATTCAACACATTGTAACATATCTCTCTACTACCCCCAGCCCCTCTCTAGAAAAAAAGAAATTATAAAGTCTCATTTACATTTGTATATACATATACTTCAACATCAAAAGCATCAAAAACAAACGCATGAATAAAACAAAGTTTCTTTCTTTGAAACTTTATTTTTTGTAAACAAGAAAACAAAGGGAGGGAAAGTGTGGAAAACTTGAAGTTATATTCTTCAAGAATGTGCAGAATGGCAAGGATGAAAATACCATTATTATTATTTGTTGTATTTTCTTGTGTTTGTTCTTGCATTAATGCAGCTGTATCTTATGATGATAAAGCAATTATCATCAATGGCAGAAGAAGAATCCTTATGTCTGGTTCCATTCATTATCCAAGAAGCACACCTGAGGTATTTCACTCTTTTTTTTTTCTTTTTTTTTTTACCACCAAGTATTCTTCATACATTATTACATAAAAACATAAAACTGAAGTAACTTTATTTAAAAATAAAGCCCAAAAGAAAAAGCAAAAAAAAAATCCCAACCAAACTCAAACCCAAAATAAAAATTAAAATTGTAGCAGTATCATATTTGGAGTTTCTTGATTCTTCAATTACCACTTTAAAGCTTGATACTTTTTTCATGTTTTGATCAATGTAAGTCTATGTGAGTGAAAAGATTATGTTTTTCTTTCTTCCAGTCTCTCTGTTTTTCATTATTTGGTGGATTCTTGGTGTTTCTGTGCTTAAAAAGTTCAATTTTTTTCATTTGGGGTTTTCCTGTTTTTCATTTCTTAGGTGGATTTGTCTTTAGATCTTCAATGCTCCAAAAAGTTGTTTTAAAACATTTATGATGTTTTGGTACTTAAATTTCAAACATTTTCAATATTTTTTCTAGAAATTTGTTCTCTGTTTGTGCAGATGTGGCCTGACCTTATAAAAAAGGCCAAAGATGGAGGCTTAGATGTGATACAAACTTATGTATTTTGGAATGGACATGAACCATCTCCTGGCAAGGTATGAAATTTCTTGCAAAACTACCTGGAATTATGTATGTAGTTCAATCATTCATTTGATAAAATGCTTATATATATTTCAGTACAATTTTGAGGGGAGGTATGATTTGGTCAAATTCATAAAGTTGATACAACAAGCAGGCCTCTATGTCAATCTACGAATAGGCCCTTATGTTTGTGCTGAATGGAATTTCGGGTAAACGCCAAATCTTTCATGTTTGGATCACAATATGCACTTTTAAAGTATCGGTTTTCCGCATCTTATGCGTACATCGAACTTGAAAGAGACAAGCAATATATAACCCGTGGTCCATAGTCGTCTAAAGTCTAATCATCTAAAATGAGAAGAAAAAAAAACCTGTCATTTTTATCATTTGCAAATGTATATATCTAAGCAAGCTCTGTTACTTTTGGATTCAGGGGATTTCCTGTTTGGCTTAAATATGTACCTGGAATGTCCTTCAGAACAGACAATGGACCTTTCAAGGTTAGCATTTAAAATTGTTATAAGTATATTAATAAATTAATACAGGAATCTAATTTGTTTAACTCATTGACTGTTTTTATTATTCCTAAAGATTGCAATGCAAAGGTTCACAGAAAAAATAGTCAGCATGATGAAGTCAGAGCAACTATTTGAACCTCAAGGAGGTCCAATTATTATGTCTCAGGTTTTGACCTTACTTTATTGACATAAGTCTTTTAACTCTACGTTTTTTAGAATCTATCTGAATCTTGGTGGTTGTGTCTACAGATAGAAAACGAGTACGGGCCGGTTGAATGGGAGATTGGTGCCCCGGGAAAAGCTTACTCTAAATGGGCAGCCAAAATGGCGGACGGTCTAAAAACTGGTGTCCCATGGATCATGTGCAAACAAGAAACTGCCCCTGATCCAATGGTAAGAAATTTCTTGAAGCTTTCTCGCATGCATATGCATACTTTTAAAGTATTTAGAACAAGATTTTATAGGTTTAAAATTTTCAAATAAAATTGTTATTTTGGGCATTCCCTTAGAAAGGTTTTGTTATGGTAGTGTGTACCCTAGTCAAAATTTTGCACATGTTACAACCCATGAAGCTTGTAGCACTATTATTTGGTTCTCCATACAACTTGGCCTTTAGTCCTAACTCTCTATATCTCTCTAACATGTTAATTACATGACAGATCGACACATGTAATGGTTTCTACTGTGAAAAATTCACTCCTAACAAGCCATACAAACCTAAAATGTTTACAGAGCTATGGACTGGCTGGTAAGTCATGTAAATGTTGTAACAATTATTTGTAAATATTCAAAACTACTTAAATAACTTGGAAGTTGTTCACCTTTTTGCTACTGAAGGTTCACGGAATTTGGTGGCCCGATTCCTACCAGACCTGTAGAAGATATAGCATATGCAGTTGCAAGATTCATACAGAATAATGGTTCTTTTGTCAACTATTATATGGTAAATTACAAATTATTTAAATAGTTTTTTTTTGAACGGCATTAAAATTGTTAATAGTTGTATTAGATTATAAAATTATTTATATGTTGGTTCAGTACCATGGAGGAACAAATTTCGGCCGCACAGCAGGGGGTCTCTTCATAACAACAAGTTATGACTATGACGCTCCTATAGATGAGTATGGTATGTAATCAGATTATATATTTGAATGTTTATAGTGTAGATGTTACAATTATGACCTATTAATGATAGTTTGTTAATATAATCTTTCAGGATTACCAAATGAACCGAAATATGGGCATTTAAGAGATTTACACACAGCCATAAAACTAATTGAGCCAGCTCTAGTTTCAGCTTATCCTACTGTTACCTATCCTGGAAAGAATCAAGAGGTTAGTGTAGGAAAAATCTCAAGATGTCACATTCTACATTGACGATCTTAATTTTGAAATTAAACAACTTAGGAGGTTTTATGCTCTCTTTTTTAAATATATATTAAATGACTTTCAACCCATTTGATGAGAAAGACCAGTTTGACTCTCCATTTAAACTTTCTTCTTTACCCACTTGATCTGTTAAGAGGCCAAGATAACCCAAGTCACCCCGTTTACGGTTTAACTGTCAGCGATGTCGACATATCACCTCTAATTACCTTCAGTATCCCTAGCTTATATTTTTGTGTGTTATTTAACCACAGATACATGTATTTCAACCAAAGTCTGGGGGTTGTGCTGCATTTCTCTCAAACTTTGACCCACAATTTTCAGCAAAAATGACCTTCGGAAAATCCCAATATGATCTCCCTCCTTGGTCCATTAGCATTCTCCATGACTGCAAAGATGAAGTTTTCAATACTGCAAAGGTAAGACATTACTCTAGTACCCTCTCCATATGTATTCCAACCGTAGCTATTAACTGTTTTGAAAGAGAAAAGATAACAACATGGGCTGACTAATTTGCAGGTTAAGGCTCCAACCACACAAAAAAAGATGACCACTGTTGGGACCTTTCATTGGCAATCATATAATGAAGAAGCTCCATCTTCTGATGGCGGTGATACTCTTGCAATGGAGGGGTTGTACGAGCAGCTAAATGTTACCAGAGATGCCTCTGACTACTTGTGGTATCTTCAAGAGTGAGTTATTTTGCCAATTTCTTGAAATCGTTCCAAATGCTATAAATAAATATGATTAGACACAATATTGAAGTGAGCCTTTATATGAATTTCAGCGTGAATATATCACCGAATGAGCAGTTTTTAAAGACAGGGCAGTTCCCTGTGCTCACAGTCATGTCAGCAGGTCATGCTTTGCACGTTTTTGTCAACAACCAACTTGCAGGTATGTCTCACATATCCTGAGCATCAAATGCAAGTAACTTAAAGTGTTGCAAGATTGGTCGGTTGGGTAATGGTTCAAATTTCAAAAAGATAAGTTTTAGTATGGGTCAGGTATGTCCCAGATGAGTTTTTGTCCTAGCTTTTTATATGTTCGTTTAGAAATTAATAGGTATGTTGATTGTTGAATATGATTAGAAATATGCCAAAATCTCAAATGACTATCTAGTCTATCTTTTTTATATATGACCTAGGAGTTTTACACCGACTGTTGACCCATTTGTCCTGTTTCCTTTTAAGCTAAATCTCTACTTTGTCCTGTTTAGCCCCTTAGACATAAACTCATACAGCAAAACCAAAATCAACCCCTTCATAAGTAAATGGGTCAAAGCTCTCACCTCTACAAACAACATATGCTTACTCTTATTTGCTCGTTCTTGTTATAGGAACGGTATGGGGATCCCTAAAAAATCCAAAGTTAACTTTCAGCCAAAATGTGAAGTTGAGAGCCGGTGTTAACAAGATCTCTTTGCTTAGTGTTTCTGTGGGCCTCTCGGTTAGTTCTTACATCATGTGATTCATTTTGACTACCTATTCTTACCGGATAACATATAAAAAGTATTTTTAACAGGGATTATAATATATTTAAATAACAATAGTATTTCACCTCGGAATAATTATTGTACTCATTTACCATTAGAATGTCGGCACACACTTTGAGACATACAACGTGGGGATTCTAGGACCAATCACCTTGAAAGGTCTAAATGAGGGTACCAGAGACTTGACAAAGCAAAAATGGTCTTACAAGGTTAGCTCATTGACTTTTATATTTATAAATATACATTTATATGATATAATTTGTGCTGCATAGTCGTGGGGTGTTATAACTCATAACTAATGTACTAAATTCAAAAACAAAATGGTGTTTATGTTAGGTTGGTTTAAAGGGTGAAACTTTGAGTCTCAATACACTTGATGGAAGTTCCTCTGTTGAGTGGCTACAAGGATCTGCTGTGGCTCAAAAGCAGCCTCTTACTTGGTACAAGGTAAGTTTGTTATTCAACATTCAACTAGTTGCAAACATTCATAAGATTACCAACTAAAATGTTGTTTTACTTGAAAAAATTCACAACATTAACTAGAAGTTGCAACTTCAACCAATTAACTTATTATGAGTAGGTTCAGAGGGAAACAAAGTTGTATGTATTCATAACTATGTTCAACAATTACTTCTAGGCTACCTTCAACGCTCCAGAGGGCAACGAACCACTAGCTTTAGATATGAATGGCATGGGAAAAGGTCAAATATGGCTCAACGGAGAGGCAGTTGGGAGACACTGGCCTGGCAACAAAGCTCACGGGAACTGTAATAAATGCAGTTACACTGGTATTTATAATGAGAACAAATGCAACCAATATTGTGGAGATCCATCTCAAAGATGGTGAGAAATTAACCTTTTCCTATCTCATTATGTTATTTTATTTTTATTTTTTTTAACTTGTTTTTGAGCTTATGTTATTATGTATCATTAATTTCTTCCATGAATTAGAGCGTTTTCCACATTTTAAAAAGGTTTCTGATTGTTTCAGGTACCACGTTCCCCGTTCTTGGTTAAGGCCGACTGGCAACTTCCTGGTTATTTTTGAGGAATGGGGAGGCAACCCAGATTGGATCTCTTTGGTCAAAAGAACAACTTAGATGGTATCTGGTTAAACCTTTCAGTAAATTTCATAGTTTTAGTAAATACACATAAAGATGATAAAAGAAGGAAAAAATAACTATTGGTTACTATGGGCAGTGGAAATGTATAGGAGCACTGCTTGCCATATTGGCCAGCTTAAGAGAAGTATAGTTGTATTTGTTTGTATGAACACAATCTCAGTATTGTAAGAAGTTTATTTTGTATATTATATGATCCAACAGTCTATTTCTATTTTTATAGACTGAATCAAAATGTTGTTATCCCCTTATGCTAAGCCTAAATCATGTCACTTCTGACACACTTTCAGTGATAGTAAAAGAAAAATGTTATACTATAAAAGAACACATAAAATGTACAATGTACAACAAGAATATACTTTAAGATAACTTACTAGCAATCATAGCAATAGCATCATTGAAGTCTTTGTAACCATGAAAAACATCATTTCCTTGATGTCTCCACCGCAACATTCTTCTGTGTAAATCCTTAATTGAGATAACAAAGTTTTGATCGAATTCAAACTCGAGCAGCCTTTTGACACACTTAAGCAAATATTTAACGACCTTTAGTTTGATCTGGCAAATTAAATCAACTGCAATCTCTCGAGTCTGGTATATTGAATCTGACATCCCTTCTGTGATATCGGTCAAATTGAACACAATACAAACACCTGCAACTACCTCTTTTCGATTTGATTTATCAATCCCTTCAAAATTCCATTTTCTTTGCTTTAATCCAGTATGCCGATTTCCTTTCGAGTGAAGAATTTTACCAGTTGCAGCATAATGAAGAAGCAGTTCGCATTCATCTTCATTTATGGAAGCAAAACATCCAATTAAAATGCCTAATGTAATCTTTCTAAACATCACACTGTTCTTTGTAACAACTGTTTCAAATCCTTCAAGCCAAATTCGAATAGTTGGACCCGTATATTTATCGTATATATCGTCTGGCTTGTCATTTGGTTTAGATTTCTTAGATTTTATCGCATAGGAACCAGTTGTTTTTCTAGGTTCATATGAGCTCGAATGCTTATTAATCAAGGTTGTCGATAACTTTTCCAACTTTTGAGCCAATAGTCCAGAGGTTGATTCGTCAACGGGATCCAGAATCCATGCAATATACCACGCTGCAGCAGCTGAACATGATGTCTGCAGTTGATTATTCTCATTTAAGTGGCCAAAAAAGCTGTCACTGCGACTCTTTCCTGACAGTAGCAATGCAGCAAAATAAAACCAATTTGGGAAGTACAATGCCATGGCCCTGTTCAGGAAAAGAGTTAATGATAGGCCAAAATCCCAGAATTAGCATAATAACTCAAAATTCATAATTGTGTTCGGTAGAGGTGGCAAAATCAACCCATGTAGTTTTTAACAGACAGATTCGAGTAAATTTATATTTTCAACAGGCCCAATGGGTATAACAAAAAAAGCAGCCATTAAGTGGAACAGGTCAAATGGACCATCGAAAGTGTACATTTATGCCAACAATACTGAACTGTTTTATTTAAAAGAAATCAGATTAAATAATGTAATCATATTTAACAAGAAACAAAACCAAGTAATCAGAAATACTGGAAAAAGGTATTTGTGCCAGTCTGACCTGACCTGCATACGTTTCACCTGATTCTAGATGCTATTAATTTTGACCCAACCCGCCAATTTTGCCCCTTCTACCTTTCAGCATCTGGTCATACGTACCATGTAGATTTGTGATCCACCATGGAGCTTGTTGTTGCAAAAGGTTTAAGCTTCCTCTTCGTAAGAGAAACAGACTTTTTTATTTTTTGAACCAACTCCAGAAATCCACCAAATGACAATGGTCCAGACAGTGTTCTGAATAATTGGTGCTTGAAGAGAAAGTATCCATATGAAAATGGCAGTTGTGATCCTACTTCAGCAGTTAAACCCCACCTCATTGGCCTTGAGAGCAGATCTAGTACCATAGAAACTAGTTCAACTTGAAGCTCTAAAACAGAAGCTAGTCCCCTGTTATGAATAGTCAACCCTAAAAAGATGTGACCCACAAGTTTAACTAGGGTTAACAGAAGCAAGAACTACAATTAGGGTTAAAACTGGACAACTTACGTCAGTAGAAACCAGCGATGCAGTAAAGCCCGGGTTTCAGTAAACATTAGTGGAGAGAGGGCCAAGCAAATTATAATAGATCGCCATTCCATGTTTTCATATAGTTCTTCACTCAGACAAATGAAGGATCTCCCAATAGCATCCTGCAATACTTGTGACACATCTTTTACAAGATTTTGAGGGTCAAGATACCATAATAACGACCTGCAAAATGATTCGAAATAATAAGTAAATTATTTAAAGAAGATAGTAAAATTTGGTAGTGTTTGAGTCACACACACCTCAGCTGTAACTCTTGGATCTCAAGAGAGATTCTTTTAGGGACAAAATGCATCAACTTTAGCACTGCGTCACTTATCCCGTCAGTTGATTGAACATCAAGAGGTGGAGCGAGTTCCATTGTATATTGGTATTGAGTTGTCATTGCTGCCCATCTTACAGCAGCATACAGTAATGAACGAGAATCAGTTCCTTCAAAATTTCATATATCCCAATCAGCTTGAAACTTACACAAGTCTTTAACTAAATATATTTGAAGCTCAAAAAACGAATTCCCAATCACGTGTTGTGATTCCTTTTTACTAACTTGAAACATGCAAGACAATAATATTTTCTATTACTTCTAGGTTTCTAGCTACTCACATGGATCGTATAAACTTAAGCAATTACAATACCAAACTCTCTTTTCTGTTTTTCTCAACATCCACTTCAGAATATTCCAATCTATCATAAATCTTAGACTTCATAAGTGATCATAATATCAAGGAGACAGTAGTAACAAGTAAAAATAAACGATCTTCCCGCCATTTAAAGGATGATATTTCGCCTATTAAAGTCAGAAATGATATTTATGATAATGATTCTAGCCAAGATCTAAGAAACTGCTAGTACCAATATTAACATGATAAGCAATTAAGCATTAATAACATACATTATCTCTCTCACGAGTATTAATACATGGAAGAAAATCGGACACAAAATTATTATCAAGTACCAACTGCGAAGGACTTTTTTACTTGCCTACGAAGATAGCTGATCAGGCCTATAGGTTTTGATACTGAACATTTTTTTAGCAATTCAACTTTTTATTCCATCAAAAACTGCCTTTTTTTTTTCTTCACATTTTCGGATACCCAACATTCGATATCTTTTTTATTGCCTTAAATTGAACAAAAAACAATCTATGAAATATATCCTACCTTGATATTCATTTAACTTCCCCAAAATATCGACACAGCATTCCATCACTCTAACACACTCCTCATCGGAAACCGGCCCACCAACGCTCAAAACCTCCGCTTTACCACACCGTAAAACCTTACATTCTATCGAAGACGTTAAAACCGATACTATCGTATTCACCGAACAATCAATTACCGAATCAAACACCTACAAAAAGAATATCTTAAAAATTGAAATTCCACAAATACATATAATCACAAATTATATTTATATTGAAAAAAAAAGTTAATGAAATGATTAACCTGAGGGGCAGTGAAGCACATTAATGATAAGGCAGTATCCAAAACCCTAACCCTAGGTACTTCACTCAAATTCAATGATTTATTTAATGACGTCACTAAAACGTCGTCGTGTGGATCGTCGTTGATATTTCCGGCATTTTCTGCTTTGATTTGTGATGCGATTTTCGCAAATAGATCGGTGAGTTCCGACGAATTTGACATCGGCGCGATGAGATCAGTGAGCGGCGCCGATTTTGATCATTTGGCGCCAAAACTGTTTATATAATTTTTTTATTAGATTGTAGATAGTTTTGGGCTGAAGGCCCAAGTTTTATATTGAATAGGGCCAAATTTTAAGACTTAGAGGCTCAAATGCTCAATGATATTAGAACTTAGAACAAATCAGTTTGTCTAGTACAATTGGTCAGAGTCATTCCAGGTTTTACCCAAGGTCTTGAGTTCAATCCTTAGGGATAACAAGTCTTGGGGTTTTTTCCTCCGAATACTTGTAACGGCTCATGAACATCTCGTTGTCTATGTACGTGCAAAGCTTTACCAATATACTGAAACGACACGACTCGATAACCCGAGAATCAAGACACATTTTTTTTTTTTTTTTAAAACAGACCCAACTGCGACGCAGTTTCCCAACTGCGTCGCACCTCAACAAAATGCGTCGCAGATTTCCTAAAGGAAAAATCTGCGTCGCACTCTACCAGAACTGCGAAGCAGTTAAATTTTCTGCTCGAATTTGGCTTGAAACTGCGACGCACTTGGGTAAAGTGCGTCGCACAAAGGCGACTGCGGCGCAGTCCAATGACTGCGTCGCACCTTTTACCTGTGCAGACCAGACCTGCAGGAGACACATTTCAGCCAAAACCCAACACAACCAAAATACCAAGTGCAGATTTTCTGCATAAAACTTTACTTTCAAAACAACCTTTTCATCAACATTACCAAATCAAAATTTACACATTCATTACCATTATCCAAAAACAACTTTACCATGACATTTACAAAA
>JANDBE010000039.1:42142226-42153473 GCA_024320915.1 Erigeron philadelphicus
AAATTATATTATATCAGTATTATTTATTTAACTTTCTGAATAGAATGATGTAGTTCAAGCATTATAGATGCACTTTGGGCATCTTTCGGACTGTTTGATGCATTTTCATCCAAGCGATATGACATAACTTGAATTGACCCATTCATGGTAAATGGGTTCAATTTGCCACCTCTATGAAGGATATAGTACGAAAAAGTAAAAAAAAAAACACAAAAAACCAACAAAAAGGGAAGGTCGAACAAACTATTTTTCGGTATAAAAGGAATTCATTGCTAGTTTAAAACACATTCTAGAACATACCGTGAAGATGAGATTCAACGCTTCCATTTGGAATGAGCTCATAAACCAAGCACCGGTTTCTTTCCTCTGTGCATATACCAAGCAACCGGACCAAGTTTCTATGGTGTAGGCGGCTAAGCATCTCAACTTCAGCCAAGAATTCCCGACCCCCTTGTTGATCGTCGCGTTTAAGTACTTTGACGGCAACTTTTGTCCCATCTTCAAGTAAACCACCATAAACACGCCCAAATCCACCTTCACCAAGAACTCCCGACTCGTTGAAGTTATCCGTCGCCTTCTCCATATCACTTAAACTAAATGTCTTCGCGGATCCATTGTAAGCTATAGTAGAGCGGAATGATAATGAAGCCGACTCGGGCCCACTTCCAGTCATTGATCCACCGATCCCTGCCATAATACACATTCTTTATCCAAGAAAAACTACATACTTGTAATCATATGAAATAAATTTTCAAATCAAATATACTAAAAAGTTTTAAGGGTAATCGCAAAAAATGAAGCATACATTATGCCTAATTCTATTTTAAATCTGTTTGTGGGACTATGTTACTAAACTATCCAGCAACTAAATGTTATAACTTATTTATTAGATGCAAAAAAAGACACCACACTTCCTAATGTCTCTATGTGAGGCAACATGTGTCATTATTAAGTATTTTGCTAAAACCACAAATAAAACACTACACTTGTCACTCATTTCCAGTTATAGGTAACATGAATACATGCCACCTTTGACAAATCGGACCAGATATAAATTATGATCCTTTGGAGGTTTTGACGCAAAAACAACTAAATTTGGCGGTGGCAATTTCATTTTTTACCCAGTTATTGATGAATTGGCCGATTTTGGTTATGTTCGTCTCAAATGGGTCAGATCATGATTTAGCTACAAAACGGGGAAAATGCATTGACATGGTGAAAACTACAGAGTTTTTTTCAAAATATACAGCCTCGTAAAAGTTTTAATCAACAGTTTCAACATTAAAGTTTTTGTAATCACATGTAACAAATTACGAGTAGTTAATAATTAAAAAAAATCGCCGAAAAAATTGTTAGCACGTCAAGCGGACCCGACACATTGTAATAAGAGGTTTCAACCAGAACCCATATGTACCCATTAGCAACACACCCATCTTCCCATCTCTATTAGATTCTGTATCCAGTTTTGTTTTGGAGATCAATACTTGGTGCAAATCTGTGTTGGCTACTATTTGTAGTCTCTCAAGAAGTCACATTCATGATTACCTGACGATTTAGTGACTGAAGGTAAAGTAGTTGTTGGGGTCTGTCCTGGCCGAGATCTGTCCCTATTTTTAACCAGCAGAACCCAAACAGCAACAGAGACGAGAATCACTGCTACAACTGCTGACAGAATTATTATCGAAATGACACCTCCACTTAACCTATTGCTATGCTTCTGCTTACCCACATCAACACCAAGAGGCTTTATGTCCCTTCCATTGTTGCCATGACCATACGGTTCACCATTCATACCGTTTCTAGAAGATGGCATAGGCGGTGATGGAGGAAGACCTATCAACAACGAAAAAGTTTCAATTGCAAAAAAGCTGAAATTTGCCTTGAGTTCTAACAAATGGGGTGGGTCTTATATCAAAAGGGTAATATAAAAGCTTTAGTAAAAGGGGGAAGATGTCAAATGGGTCGAATGGACGCAAGCCGCCTAATGTCAAATTGTAATACATGCATCTCCCAAGTCATTTTACTCAAAAATTTAGATTATATTTTAATTGTAATTAAAAATACTTATTTATTTATATTTTTCTCAAAGAAATGGTCAAAAAGTTTTTGCTGATTAATATTACTAGACCCTGAGTGTTCCAAAGTACAAAACATTGAGAATTGCCATCTCTTAGGATAGGTACCTGGATATTTCACGTACAAAACTTCATAATCACCAAAAAGAGAGGACTTAATAGGTACTTGCTTCTGCCATAGTTTTTGAGCTGTTATGTACGCGGTATAGTTGTCAAACTTTTCACCGAGGGGTACTAGGTCAATGATAACAATCGTTTTTTCAGAGTCTTGGTTGTCTTCATTTGCCCCCATGATTCGAACTTGACTTGATCTCATGAAGAGCCCGGTAGCCATTTCTGTAGCCAGCTCTGATACCAAAGGAAAAAAGGTATAGAGTGAGACGCCAAGGCCAAGCTCAACTTGCATAGGCAAAACACATTTGCAGGGTGTTCCAGGAGGAGTAGTGGTCAACGGCTCCATGCATGTCATGGATAAACAATCTGCATATCAAAAATTAGTTAAGTGTCGGCATTGCTAAAAGTAAATCTTTATATATATGCACATCAGCACATGATTAAAACGACGTTTGGATGTGCCCTCTCAAAGTGATTATTAGACTAAGCCACTTCAAGCCGCGATAATCCATTTTAGGAGGTTCTTGGATGTGCATTTTGTAGATAGTGTTTGGATATGCTTCTGTTATTTGAAGTTGTAATTATCACATAATCTGACAGTTTTGAAGTGTTTGCCTGTTTGGAAAATTCTGATTAATTAAGAGCTTAATGTATAGCATGACCAGAAGAGACAAATTTGTCAAAAAGGCAGAGGTAAAAGCGAAATAACATAAGTTTCAAATTACGTTGAAAGAAGGCGTAATAAAATAGATTTATTTTATCCTTGTGTAATTAGTTTTGGCAATCTATATGAAACTATAGATGGTAAGAAGCAGATCAAAATTTTGAACATCTGAAAGATGATTATTATAGCTTCAACAAATCTTGTACACAACTTTCTATTTCTGATATTCAGTATCATATTATCATCAAAACACACATCCACATAAACCCCCAAGTAGAAGAGAATACGCACACATGTTTAACAAGACTAACAATAAGCAATGAAGCATAAATAAATAAATCTTCATGAGGAAATTTGGCGAGTTTATGTACCTTCATTTGGAGGTGGAGGTGGTAATGCTTGAAGGGGCCTTGGAATCCTTGGTGAGGATTGAGTAGGAGAAACTTTAGGCGGAAGAACTGGCACTTAAAAAATATAAAGATGATAAATATAACGCTTTAGGAAGAAACTAACACAAAGACAAGTCCCAACTATCACTTAAATTTGTAAAAATATATTAAAAGGAAAGAAGCACATGAAAATTTCCTTACTTATAGTCTGTATAGATGGTGATGTTCTAGGTGGAGAGACTGAAGGCGAAACAGAGTTTTCAATTCGAGGTGCTTTTCCTGCCAATAAATCAATAGCATAGGAGATAAGAACCTTCCCTCTAGCTCAGAGTGCATAAAAGACTTATTAACATCAAAGACGAAACCTTTATAGTGAACAATGATAACATCGACTCTCACTCGAATTAATTTGATTAGAAAGACTTTAGCAACGTGTACTAAAACTAGAGTACTTTTAGAAATCGACTACTTTAGATAACTTGGATGAGAAAATGTGTTGTACTGTTGGTATTTACTGCCATATTCCACTTTTTCTAGTGCATACGAAAGTGTATTTTGGGTCATTTTAAGCAGGAAGCCTCTAAAATTACTTTGGGGTCACGATTTTCAATATCCACAAACCAAATTAGAAATAAAATAAATATGTCGTTATTTATTGCAAATTTTCCTTCTTGTAATGTAAAATGAAATTGAAGTGCATACACAAATGATCTTTTGTAATTGAAGAGCATACCGAAATTAAAACACCTAAGTTTGTATCCGAGTATTTGCATACCTGGACTTGGTGGTGAAGCAAGATGCCTTGGCTTACTCACTGGACCAGATGGTGGTGGAGAGTAGTGGTGGGCTGGCTTGTTCTCCGGGCCTGGTGGTGGTGGAGGATATAATGGTGGAAAAGATGGCGGAGTATGAGATATTATAGCCGGAGATTTAGAACTTGAATATGGTGGAGGGGCATGGTCATTAGAGCTTGGACCTTTATGGACAACTGGATCTACATGAAAGGAAGGACATACTATAAATTAGTACCAGAATTAACTTAAGATTAAACTCCATACATTTACCAATAATAAAAGGAAAAAAAAAAGAAAAGACAGAAACCTTTCACTTGAGACCGTTGACTTGGAGCGATATCATTGGTTTGATTTTTAGGTGAAGGAGGAATAGGTGTTGATATAGGACTAATAGGAGATACATGAGGTTCTGCAAAATCAAGGTGCATTGTTATAAAAGCATTGTTCGATAAGAAGTCAAAATAATCAGTTTAGCGTGTGTGGCTAGTGGAGATATTTTAAAAGATAAGGGACAAGTGAGCGGTGTAGGTAATTGATTTTAAAGATAATTAATCTGAAGGGGATAGTGGAGATATTTTAGAAGATAAGGGACTGGTGGTGTAAATTAACTCATTAAGGGTAGACTGGTCATTTTGCATCTAACTCTTTCCAAACTGGGTTTCATTAAGGGTACTTTGGTCAATTTGCAACTAACTTTTTTATAACTCTTTCCAAAAATAGGTGGTTTAGATTTTTTATCTAGTAATATATTATAGTAATATAGATATACTGTATTAAGTCAAATCTTTAGGCTACCTGGTCGATCAGATGGCGGTGTCGCAAAAGTAGATTTGGGCGGTGGTGTGTTTTTTTGGGATATCTGAGGGGGGGATGCAACAGGCCCTGTGATAGCAAATTTAACAATATAAATAAATAATAAAATGTATCATGTTGATTACAGTTGCAGCAAACAGAATAATGACATAATAATTAGAAATTTCAAAATAGATGTTTCGACATGGTGAGGTAATGGGTCAAAACACAGTACTTCAATGAGTTCAATCGGGACGGTTTGGACCAGCCTGTCAGCAATTTTTGTCCATTTTCTAATTTTATGAAAGTTCGATGTTTATTTAAAGAACTATAAAATCTATATTATAATCCAATAACTTCAATAAAGTGATATATGTGGTTTAAGAATTCCGACCGCGTCAAACCAGTTTAGCACTTTAGCTAAGGCTACAAATTTAACCAGTTTGACTCGTTGGAGGTGAAAATGTAATTCAAGACGATTGATTCATAGAAATGGGTTGAAACTCCTCCTTCAGTAGTGATGAAATGAACAACAAGAATATAGAAAACTCTACATTACCTGGTAAATGTGGCGGAGGCATAGTCACAGTAGGGGGACTCGGAGGTGGATCTCTTGGAAATGTGCTTGAGGGTGGCGGCACAAGTACTGATCAGAAAAAAATAAACATTGGGGAAAATCAATTTGCTATTGAGAATCTTATGGACCATACAAATCTGAAGAGTGTCTGAGAGGAAAATGAATGCCCCTAGTGTATCAATTTGCCTTGTATAATATTCAAAATTTGCAACACCCTCAGTGCCATCTTAGGTAACTATTACAACCACTTAACTACAACCTTTACTGGTTGCAATGATTCAAGATACTTGATCACGTTTAAAGCACACATCCAAACACCACCTTATTCAGAAAAGTTTTAAATCAAAAGAACAAAGAATATAATGGTAAAGCAAGCAAAAACCCACCTGGCAAATTTGGCGGAGGGACGGACAAAGTAGATGGACTTGGAGGTGGATTTGCTGGTAACGTGCTTGGAGGTGATGCCACAGGGGCTGTTTAGCATATATCATGGAAATATCAATATAAGTAATAGAAAGTTATTTTCTAATCAATTTGCAACGTTGCCTTGGTTCATAGAGTTATAAAATAACAGATTAAAATAAAAAGGTTACGCGAGTAATTTGACACATCTTGTGCTAGCCAAAGTCTTCCATACATTCCTAATATACTCTCTCGGTCTCTCCAGCCTTTATTCAGTGCAGAATTTGACTCGACATATCTGGTAGTTAAAATATCTAAAATACCTCTCAACAATGGACCAATGAAAACTAATGGCAAAGAGATCATTTGCAACTGAAACTAGGCCAAAAGGAAACCGGCAGTTTTTATGCAGGGTTGGCTAAAAGATGAACTGTTACTTTGATGTTAGAGGTGGAAAAAACTATAAAGGGTGGGTAGGGCAATTTGGGTAATGGAACAAATATGTACTTTAGTGAAGGTTGAAATAGTTCAGGTCAGTCGAAACCACTTGTCAAATTCCTTTACACTTTTTTTAATGAAAAATAGGTGTTAAATATGATTACAAAAAAAATATATTATCAAGAATAATATAATATTTGCAAAAAGCAATTTGATAGGTTGTTTATGCAATAAAAATACATTTTGGGTGCCTTCCGGATAAAGGCCCTATTTTATGCAATAACCTTGAGCTAATAGCCCAAATCCACCCGCTAAAGATTAAACATAACCCGGATAAAGGGGTCAACAGTACCACCTCAAATTTATCCATTATGTCGAGACAGAGAGAGTGACATATAAAAGTGATGTGAAAGTCACCTGACAGGTTGGAAGGAGGTACAGGGGTCATAGGTGGCATAGGCGGTGAACTTGGTAATGTGCTTGGTGGTAATTCAACAGGAACTGAAGAAACAATAACATGACAAAACATATTATAACAGAAAACACATTTGCAGTAGATGAAAAACTCGTAAAAAATATATATATTTCTTTACATGGCAAGTTAGGAGGTGGTACGGGCAATGCAGGGGATGTTGGTGGTGGTGGCATTGGCAAATTGGGTGGTGGCATAGGTGGTGAACTTGGTAATGTGCTTGGCGGTAATTCAGCAGGAGCTGCATGTACAAGAAAATGGCAAACATTTTAAAAAACAAAAAAAACTAACTGATCAAAAGTAGTAAAAAGCATGGGTAAGTTTTTGACTAAATGAAACAAAAGGCAATAGGTATTTCATTACCTGGCAAGTTAGGGGGTGATAAGGGCAAGACTGGGGATGTTGGTGGTGGTGCCATTGGCAAATTGGTTGGCGGCATTGGTGGTGAACTTGGTAAAGTGGTGGGTGGTATGTCAGCAGGTACTACATAAGCAAAGAAAAAGGCAACCATGTTAAAACATGGAAAATTTTGTTATAAAGGGCAACAAGAAGCAATAAATATTTCATTACGTGGCAAGTTAGGTGGTGATACGGGCAATATGGGAGATGTTGGTGGTGGTGCCATTGGCATATTGGTTGGTGGCACAGGTGGTGCGCTTGATAATGTGCTTGGCGGTACAGCAGGCACTACATAAGCAGAAAAAAGGCATACATATTAAAAACACAAAAAAAATTTGAAAAAAGAGAATAAAAGGCAGCATCATTACGTGGTAAGTTAAAAGGTGGTACAGGCACTGTAGGGGAGGATGGTGGTGATGCCATTGGCAAATTGGTCGGAGGTGATGCAACAGGCTCTGCACATCATATGTAAAGTTATCAGTATTTTAAGTAATTACTTGATTGGATAAAATAATGGTTCATAATTATATACAGTAAGTTCACCAGGCAAAATAGATGGAGGTGACTGGGGCATGGGCGGTGGCACTTGAGACATGGATGGTGGTGGTGCTTGAGCCACTGGTGGTGGATTTTGAGGCTCTTCTTTTGAAGGTGGTGGACTTTGAGGCTCTTCCTTTGAAGGTGGTGGACTTTGAGGCTCTTCTTTTGAAGGTGGTGGACTTTGAGGCATTTCTTTTGGTGTCGGTGCTATTTGTACTGCATTAGGCCATTCAAGACAAAATGTGTTTAATGAAATCATAATATAATTTTCTTTTTCTGCTGCAACCTCCGAATATTTAAGATTACAAGCAGTTTGTAAATTACCCGGGACTGTTGGCGGACTGAGAGGACCCTCAATGGTAGGTCCCTTCTCTGGTAGAGGAATCGGTGGCACCGATACAGGGACAGTTGGTGGGATGACTGGTGGGCTTGGTGCTGACCTTTCTGGAGTTGACATAATCGGTGCTGCAAATTGGCAAAATGCCACAAGTCAACAACATATACTCTATATAGGAGTCACAACTGAAGAACATCATTTTGGAAATAAATCATCGCTAAAGTTGTTATGCAACATTATACTGCATTCCCTGAATATAATTGGTTATGGATATACCCTGCTTGAAAATTCTAGATCCCCATTGCCTAAACTACTAAAAGTCTCAAAAAGCATCTTCTGGTCAACCTATGAATTTGAAAGTATCACACTTGACTTCAAAAGGCATATTTACCTGCATCATTTGGAAGAGTCATTGGAAGAGTATTCCCTAGGGGTCCTGATGCAGGCTCAAGATTGGTAGAAGCTGAAAGAAAAATATTCAACAATCTTTAAGCTGCATAAACTATTATATATTAAAAAACTTTAAAACATGACACTTTGTTTGGGCACTATAAAAATTAGTAATCATCCAGATCTTTAATAGTCTGCTTTCAAATTTCTCAAAAGGTGATCAAGTTTGTGAATTTTTGTTTTTAACCTCCAAATCAAAACATAAAACACATACATATAAATATATAACATTGACCCATTCAACACTCTATATGCATGTTTCCACTATTAGTAATCACAATACAATAACAAGAACAACTTCCAAATCAAGATTTATCAATAATGTAGCTCAAACACAAACACAAAAATCAAAAATCAGGAAATTACAAGATCCAAAGAAACTTCCCAAAATGGGCTATTAAAAAAAAATAATTCTCCCTCCCAAATGGGTAGAAGCAAGCAAATAGTGATGTCAGAATTGGATATTGTTGTTGTTGGTTATCAAGAAAATGGCTAGATTTAGCATATAACATGGTAAAAATCCAAACTTTTAACATGTAACATGGTAAAAATCCAAACTTTTAACAAATAACATGGTAAAAATCCAAACTTTTAACATATAACATGGTAAAAATCCAAACTTTTAACATGGGTATTACCTGAAAATCCTTGAAGAACAGCAGAACTAGCAATGGCATAAACTTGCAACACCAACAACATATATTTCACCATTAAATTCATCCCATGAATTAATTCTCCAAAATTCAACTTGGCCCAAAAAGTATCAACCAAATATACTAATATAAAAAATATAACTCATATTAATATATATATTAAATAAATACAATATACACACACTGAACATGTAAAATCTTGAAGCAACAATAAAAGAAGAGAGAGAATGAGTTGGATCAAAGAAGACCCACAAACAAACAGTAAGCAACAAGCAATGAAGAGAAAGAAAGGCAGTTCCTTTTTTATTGTATAATTTTAAAAAAATTATTAACTGATTAATATCAATTATTATTAAATAAAAAGAGTATAACAAAATGCTCTGTTTTTGGCAGCTGATTCTTAAAGATTAGTAGTAGTAGCATGTTATTGTTACAGTTACAAAACAACTGTTTTCTTTTGAAAATTAGTGTGAAATATTATATTAGTAGTTGTATTTTGTATTATTATACAGAAAATTAAAAAAATAAGAATATATTCTTGTAGTATATTACCAAGATAAAAAAGAATAAGAAAAAACAACACTTGAGACAATCAAGATTGATTCTTTTATATATTTGTATTAAATAATTGACCCTTTTTTTTTTTACTAAATTTAACAAATTTCAAGATTAATAAAGAGTTGGTGGGAAGGAATGGTTGTCTATATATTTTTTTACATGGGAATTTTCTTGAGATTAGAAAATAACGAAATAATATATATTCTTATGTGATAAAAGAATAATTATACAGACTAAAAAATGGTTGGATAATAAAAGATAAGAAAAGTGTAGGATTAAAAAGTGTTGGCCGTTTGACTTATAGTTATAAATCATGGTTTTTGAGTTGATGATATGTTGGGCTATGGGAAAGAAATAAAGAGGTGGCATGTGTCAATTTGCATTTGACAACTCACCTTCTTTTGAGTCCATCCAATTCATGACAATCCATTTTTGTGTAATTTTTAATAGTAATTTGTACTTTTATTTCATCACTTCTTTTTTACATTACCTGTGTAACACAATCAACATACATTTGAATAAAAGAAGATTAAATTGGAAGTAATAATAGTTGACAAAAGATATAGTTTTAATATAAAATAAAACCAAATTACTAGTTTCATTAAATTGAAAGTAATAATAGTTGACATAAGATTTGGTTTTAACATAAATAGAACCAAATTACCAGTTTTATTCAAGTTCGAACTCCAGTGACCATGTAATTGTTCGAATATATATTCGAAGCATATAACAACTTTTATTCTAGATTTATAACACATAAATTTTCAATCAAATAACGTGCATCTTCTATTTTCAAACTTATGTGATAAATGTTTCTCAACTCTTGAATCAAGATGGTCTAATCTATCGTGGTGACGTGGTTTTATGACATTTTAATTTATGTAAGCTCGCAGGTTTTTAAGACAAGCATTTGATTATGTACATCATAGGTGTTTGATGTTTCTAATAACATCTTAATTACTCACACCAAGATTGAGGAATCGTATCTACCGAGAGGATCGAGGAGAAATCGAGTTTAGTTTTTATATATGAAAATAGTAATCTATGAAGTTATATGTAAAAAACTTCAAATTGAATATAACTATTTTCAAAGATTAATTTAATACTTCCACTTTTAAACTCAATTCTTTAGAAACATATAAACTTAAACCAATTTAAAATTTTATTAAAAAGGAAAAAAAAAATATTGACCTGAGTTTTGACCCGAGTCGGACAACTTTTAACCGAGTCAAACAAGTTTGGCCAAAGTAGACCTAATTATTGACTCGTTGATCGATTTTTAGATCATGTTGAATTGAATCCTCATGCCTTCGTTCCAAATTAATTTGTCGATCCGATTGATTTTTACGAACATGGTTACAACCTTGTTACTATCAAGATCCTCCAATTAAATACAAATTTTCAAAAAATAAAGGCTATTAAAAAACCATAAATGATATCTATAATAATTTAATATATGTATACTAAAAATCTTGGGCCAATGAGGACTAGTCCGACTGGTCAGAGGCATCCCAGATTTTACCCAAGGTCTTGAGTTCGATCCTTAGGGATGACAAGTCTTGGGGTTTTTTCCTCCGAATACTTGTAACGGCC
>JANDBE010000039.1:42433782-42445757 GCA_024320915.1 Erigeron philadelphicus
CATGTGGTCGTCATGTCATATGAGATGAAACCAATGTTTCGAAAACCAGATCGGAGACTAAACCAGTTTCACAAAACATTTTTGGTCGGACCGATCGAACTGTGGTTAGACCAGATCTATAATATGTGCATATAATATTTCTTTTTTTAGCAGTTTTTATTTAATAATGCAATATTACATTAATTTATATATTAATGATAAAAAAAATTATATTCACGGTTTTATATGTGGTGTCATCTAATCATCTATCTTAATCTATATATAAGAAAAGTTTCATTTTGTAAAAATTTTAATTAGAAATGAAAAAAAGTTACTAATTACATTGGACTCCTATTTTGTAGCATATATAAGTGGACCCAAAGAAAATATGTACGTCCCTGTCATTTTTTTCTTTAACTTTTCATATATGTTGTCACACACCATTTTTATCTTACAAACTCTAACCTTTTTTTTTTATCTTAAAATAAAAATTAAAAAAATTACCACCACCCCTGGAACTCACTCAGCACCGCCATCTATACGGAAAAACGACCAAAAAGGCAGCTTACTCCGGCGATATAGCCATCTCTGGTGACATATCCTACTCCGAAGACCCAGTCTACTCCAGCCACCCTTCAGATTCACTTTTCCTGGTCATCTCCTTCGACCTTTCAGATTCACTTTCCACCCGCATCTTCGATGACGAAGCCATCTAGAGACCCTTCAGATCTACTTTTCATCGATTATTCCTCCTATTTTCTGACAAAGTTAAGTTGTTTGACCGACCATTGACCGACTCATCCTGATTCAAATCCCGATCCGGTTCATCCGACTCTCCCGATTCCATCCGGTTTGTTCCGGTTCACTATCCGCTATTGGGCCGAGGTCAATCTGACCGGATTTCACGGAAATTCCGGTCCAACCACGATCCAATCGGTCGGACCGACAGGTTTGAAAACATTGGATGAAACCCCTTAAAATTCTTGGAGCAATGCGTCTTACTAGGGAGGTACATCATGCGACACGTGACATTGACTTTTGTTAAAACTATAAGCTTTTTCTTTCAAATAAACGTTAAAATTAGTTGCTTCCAAACAATGTTTTTAATACATTTTAACTCAAAGTTAAAAGCTAATGCTTTTTAAAAGCTTTAAAAAAAAACTATTGCCAAATATCAAATAGAAATACATATCAATAATAATAAAGAGAATAAATATGTAAATACTTTAAAACTAGTTTTTACATATGCCAAAACTTTAAGGGTAAACATTATGGGATGTCTGAAATTATAAAGTTAAATGCAAGAATGGTCTTCGTGGTTTGTTAACAATAGTCTTTTTTGTTTTAATTTTTTAGCAGCGGTGATCCCTGAACATATGTTTCAATTGCAATTGCAGCCCCCTTCTAACAAACCCGTTAATTGGCGTCGTTAAGTTTCTAAGGTGAGAAGCTCACGAGGGGTTGCACCTATACAAACCTAAGGATTTCCAAATCTATCCGTATCCGAATTCGTTATTCAAAAACCCAATTTGATTTTATCTAAAAAGTCGGATATCTGAAATTTTGGATATTTGATCTTCAAATACCCTAAATTTAAGATTTGAATAGTAAATTTGAAATTTTAGATAGTTTGGATATCCAAAAAGTTTATTTTCTTTTTGGCTAAGCTACAATATTTTTCTTAATCTGAAAATATCCAAAAGTATCCGAAAACTTTAGTTTAAATATCAGAATGTTTTCAAAAGTATCTAATGCGTTTTTAACATCCCTAGGTTTGTTTAGATGGAAAAACATTAATACCCCTCAATCCGTTAAAAAAGGACTGTCATTGCGAATGAAATATGTATTTAGGGATTATTGTTGCTAAAAAATCAAGAGATGGACGACCATTGCAAAAAGTGAGAAAACACAGGGACCATTGTTGCATTAAAGTCGAAATTATAATTATGTACATTAGTTGAGCAGGGAAGGAAGGGTTTGTAATCAAATCCATCCATCCAGCCACACACAAATAATTTCGATGGGGTCGTCCAAGGTCTCCCGGAAGGAGAAAGTAGTTCGCGCCCGCAAGTAAAACCCTAATTTTATTTTATATTTTATATATGTGAATTAATATAATATTGGTTTGTTGATTAATGAAAGTTGGGTTTGTGCAGAGAGGAAAAGGAGAAGGTGGAAGAAGTGGGAGGGAAATACAGAGATAGAGCCAAGGAGAGAAGAGAAGATCAGAATCCCGACTACGAACCCCAGCCTTCTTCTTCTGAATTCCCTGCCGCTGCCGCCGCTGCTTCTTCTTCTTTTCATGCTGTTGCTCCTCCCGGAAATATTGACCTCTTGTATCTATATCTATATCTATCTCTAACTTATACATATATATATACACAATAGCTGACTAGTAAAAATTGTTACTATTAATGATTCAGATCAGCTGAAGCCCATAGGATCTCCATTGAGAAGAGCAAGTATCTTGGAGGTACCTCCCCTGACCCTTGTTTTTTTTTGTTTTTTTTTTATGGGATTTATATAATTCTGAACAGCAAGAATAACAACACACCACAGGTGATGTTGAACACACTCATTTGGTCAAGGGGTTGGACTATGCTTTATTGAACAAAGTCAGAAGTGAAATACACAAGAAACCAGACGCTGAACATACCGCCACTGATGCCAAGTCTAGGTAACATTATTATATTTTATATCTATATATATATTTCATCCTAATCATGTTAATTTTTATCTGCTCCTTCCTAACAGAGGATCCAATGAAGACCATCCCGTCTCATTTCGCACAAGAAATGCTAAGGTAACCTCAACTGCCCTGATTCTCGTTCTTCTCTCTTGGCCTTGAGATACACACATCTTTCTTTTTTGTTGCAGGCCGTGTATCAGTGGATAGTGAAGCCTCAAACTGCTCTCAAGCCAAATGATATGTTCCTTCCTGGACGAATGGCTTTCATTTTTGACATGGTAACTTCCTCTTCCTTTTACTTCTTATTCTGCACCTGCACCCTGACTTGAGTTCCCAAGTGTAAGTGGCCAACTGTTTACGACTTTTTTCCTACATTAAGTCTTTAGTCATCTAGTCATAGATTTTGTTGCACTGTGATTATATCCAGGACAAGTTATCACGAGGGTTATTGACTTAGATTAACTCGGGGTTAAGTAGTAAAGGAGGTTTTTTGCGCTATACATTCCTCATTTGGGATAATTTACTTCGTGTTTTATGATATGCAATGTGGGTCGGTACTTTCTAGTGGAGCTTGGTCATTATATGAAGTCTGTTTTAACTATCAACTCACAACCGTTCCCTTAAATTGTGCAGTACGACTAGACAATATTTCATATCTCTCAAACTTTATCCATGATCTCAAGATTATTTCTGATATTTTTCATTCATTAATTATTCTTATACATCTGGGATACCTTCTGGAATGTATTATAAGACAGGCAGCTTAAAGCCTAACAACAATGCTGTTTGTGTACGACAGGAGAGCGGGTTTTCTCATGATATTCCAACCACTGTTCACAGAAGCAGAGCTGACTGCCCAGAGCCTGAGGTTGCTATTGTTCAACTTGCTTTTCTATGCAAGTCATTCTTCTTTTCTCAACCATGATTACTGTTTTTCCAGGAAATGGTTACTGTCAGTGTTGATGGCTCTGTGCTTGATCGGATTGGTAAAATTATGTCTTACCTTCGCCTTGGATCATCTGGGAAGATTCTAAAGAAGAAAAAGAAAGACAAGGATGGGAAAGGTATATCTCTCTGTCACTTGTCACTTCTCCCTAAATTTTGTGTTACCACCTATCTGACAGATTCTCTAGAATTTGTATCTTATCCAAAAACATTATAATTTACTGAATATTTAGAGAAATATGTTCTCATATAGAGCTGTGATTGAACCAAACGAACAGGACTTGTGCGTGTAAGTTTGTTTAACTTTAACAGAACAAACTAACTTACATGAACACTTAAACAGAAGAATGAACACGCAAATCAAGACAAATGTTGACTTATTTTTAAGAAAAGAATATTTTCATTTCCGTCCATTCAATATATATATGTATGTATACACACCATAGTAGGATATAATCGAACGTTAATGAACAACTTACCGGAGCTCCACGGATGTAAAGTTCATTTATCAAAACAAGTGGATCTCTCCACTGCTCGGTAATTATGTATAGTAACACTATTACTTTCGCATACTTCAACTATTTTTAGCTACTAGTATTGCTAAGCTATCTATACCTAACCCGTGAATTTAGTAGAAAGTACATTACTTAAAACTTATCTATTAATCACATCATAAAACTGCCTATACCAATTACTATCATTTACCTAATCTAACCTTATAATTAATTCAATTATCCATCATCACTTTTAATATCCACTGTAAATAATGAAATTAAACTGAAGTTTTATATGTTACTGATATCTTCAATTATTTTGTAAAGATGTTGGTTATTTTTATCCCCTATTAGACAATTCAGCTTTCATATTTTGCCCCCTTGCCTTTTGTTCTCACTTTGGTTGAAAGCATTAACCAGGCCTCAAAGCTTTAGGTTTTGAGAACTAAAACCTTACTCCACTTTTTTAACCTTTTTAAATTATACTTACCCATCTTTTCAACCTACTTTTTCAACTCGTGGCATCAAAGCTTAGGCTTTTGTGGTATCAAAGCTTAGGCTCAGAGTAATATGTCTGTCAAAAGTCGGTTTGAAGTATTTCAGTGATTATGTTGATGTTTTTAACCATATTCTAGGGTCAAATGAACATCTGTGTATATGTTTGAGCTTTGAAGTATTTAATTCTATGGTCCTATGAACATGAAATACATATAATTTCGATATTTATATATAAGAATTCGATTCTGAGTACTTCTCACCTAGGCCGATTACCTGGATCGCTCAATTGCCACCTAGTGAGTTTTCCAATCATGCATAACAAAAAGCAACATTCTCTTTATGAGAGGGTGGTTGGTATTTTTCAGTAATCTACTTCAGCTGAGATGACATGAATGTGTAGGTGGTTGACATTGTGAGATGCCCCTATTTGGATTCTGATAATCTCATAATTTAATATGTATCAAGTTGTGTATGTTTGACATATATAGTCCAACTCTTAGGGGTGTTGTACATCTCTTTAGTTTTATATTTTGTCACATTAGGTTTTTTGTACTCTATGTAGCACACATTTAACCTTCTAAGCCTATTTTGCTTGATTTAATATATATATGCAGTGGTGCTCTTCTCCTTCAACTATTACGCTCTATGCTTTATGCAGTCAGTGTGTTGTTAGGAATGTGTTTTTGTCTGTGTATACTAATTTTCATATTAGATCCTATTTTAAAGTAAATTCTTGGCTTTTCATATACGCAGGTAAACACTCGGCTGTCACCGGTGATTATAATGTAGAGAAAATTTTAAAACCTGAAGCTTCAAAACACCATACCGAGAGAGAATTTCTTCCACCACCTCCACCGCTTTCTAAAAAAAATAGTTCTGACACGAAAGAGAACATGGGGACAGCAGTTGCTCGCATCGAGGAAGATGATATATTTGTTGGAGAAGGAACTGACTATGCTATCCCAAGCAAAGATATGAGCCAGAGCCCTCCTTCAGAAGACATGGAAGAATCTCCTAGGAGAAAGGATAGAGCTTCCTATTTTGACGAACCTGCTTATGGTCCTGTTCCACCCTCGGAGCCATCTCATGACTGGCAGCAAACCGTGAGTTTTTTTCCCCCTTATATGAAAATGTGAATGTGGACCTGGATATTGTATCAGATTCTTTCTCACTTGTTCAGGATGGATATGATGCTATGCAAGTGCACGCACTGGCTGCTGGTTATCAAGGCGAGTGGCAGGGATATCAATATGGGGAACAACTGTCTTATCCTGAACAGTACCTGCAGCAAGACCCTCAAATATATGAGATGCAAGCAGGTTCCAACATAGAAGCAGACCCACAATTAATGTCACAAGAAGAGAAAGATCGAGGTCTGGGCTCGGTGTTCAAGAGGGATGATGTGAGGCTTCAACAATTACGTGAGAGAGATGCTCGGGAGAAAGATCCAAACTTCATATCCGAGAGTTATTCAGAATGTTATCCAGGCTACCAAGAATATAATCGAGAAGTTGTGGGTAGTGATGATGAAGATGATTTATCGAAAATGGATATGGGTGGACGAGTAAGTGTTTCATCCCTACTTCTAAGTGTCATGGATATAAAGTGTTAAGTGTACAGGTCTGTCAGTTCTTTTCCCAGGAGGATAGACTAGACATTTATCAGTGTTTATTTAAGCCTTTATAAACTTTATGTGAAAGAAAGTTGTGTTAAAAAGTACACACATACATTATAAAATGACATATTATTGGGAATATCGGTTTTCTTGATTAAACTAATTGCAGTATGACCAGAAAATTTTCACAAGACAACTTGTCCATACACAGCTTGTCTATATATTTAATAGCATTTTTGCCTTCTAACTTCTGAGCACCTTAGGTTTGGGATTTTCCTAAGAACATCTAGGATTTGGGTTCTAGAAAACAGTCCCTAAAGTTGCTCATAGACCTTCGTTATCAGATTATTCCGCCAAAACTCCTCATTTGAGAGGGTAGACTTGATGCATGTTGGTTATTTGATTTATATTTGGTCAAGTAATATGTTAACACTTTGTTTCTTCCACAGGCAAAGGGCCGGCTTCACAGGTGGGACTTTGAGACAGAAGAGGAGTGGGCAACATACAACGAACAAAAGGAAGCAATGCCCAAAGCTGCGTATCAGTTTGGCGTGAAGATGCAAGATGGTCGCAAGACAAGAAAACAGAATAAAGACCAAAAGATTACGAACGAGCTGCACAAGATTAACAAGATACTGGCCAAAAAGAAGATGCAAAAAGGTGAAGGAAACGATGACAGTGGTGATGAATCTCACCCTGGAAAGAAACTCAGGGTGTAAGCCTTGTGATTTTTACACTGCTTTTCCTAGGCGTTAGAACTGATTATGCTACTAATCTTCATGTTAGTGGTTTAGAAAAGATAACATATTGACTCTGGTTACATATTTACTCCCTCCATCCCATATTGTCGTCCATGTTACTCTTTCTATTCATCTCAAGACGCTCCGACTTTTCATTATTTAAATGATCACAATAAACACCTTTTACGTTGTTATTATTATCAGCATATATATAAAGTGTTAATATTATAAGCTGTACAAAACAAAACAACCCTCAAAGACACTTGTTGGTCCTTTGACTTGACTTTTCTTTCAACTAATGGAATCTATCCATTCATAACCTACAATTTTTCGTGCTAATTCAGTAATTTTGGCGGAATCTTGTATAAATGTTTAATAGTATCTGACCAGGCCCAAGATAAGGTACTTGGAGTGGAGTATCTGGGAAATGGAAATCGCAATCTACTTGTTGTTTTTTTCTAAATGTTCAGTCGGTATACGACATTAGGGAAACCTCACCGTATAATGGTGAAGTTTGAAGTTTTGTACTCTCATTTATAAATTGGTTTGTTTCCCCACACAAGATTTCAAGTTCGAATTCTACATTAAACATATTTGGAGATCATATGTATTTAATTTACTTTTATAGCCACTTGAGTTACAGCCATTACCTACAAAGCCTACGCCCCACCATTGATATCTTTTAAGTGACGCGTGTTCAATCCCGCTTGCAAGAATGATCGAGGCATATTTAGATATTTGCTCAAATGTGAGGTATTGATTGAAGGTGTTAACCGGAACATCCGAACATGCGTTATATAACTTGTGCATTTTAATATCAACACGGTACCGAGGATCAAAGGGTTCCTTAATATTAATTTCTTTTTCTTAAGCCATTGTTCCCTTTTAAAACATTAAAGACTTAGACATGCGTCCCACAAATCTACTTGCGTGTCGGTTGTTGAAGGAGAACATGTAATTTTCCCAAAATGGTTTTTCTGTTCTCATTTTGAAGCAAATAAAGTTGTAATTCTTTCAATCATCATACAGATAAGCATAGAACATAAGATAAACACAGCTTTGATCTCAAGCCTACGCACTTTAACATATACTTTCAGAAAAATGAGCAAGAACTAGGATTTAGAACCTTGCTCAGGCGTCACGGTTATGCCAATAGGTCAATCAAGGGCAAATAACAGATAACATCTTTGCATAAAACAATACATTTTTAAAGCCTAGAATCATCCAGAAAGAAATACTTGATTCCAATCACCATTTCAAATTAACAAAAATAGATGATTGCTATCAATCATCCAAGAACAGGAAAAATACGAGTAACATGATCCAATGGAATGCTGTCGGTAGTACTTCTTTTCAGCTCAGGATGATTAAACTCGTTTTGAGGGAGTGACACAAGTTGGCTTTTGCCATGCCCTTTCTCCACATTCCAACCGCCATTTGTAACACGATGCTCAATAAAATTATCCAAAGACGGACCCTCGCTATTAATTGCCTGTTAAACAGTTCTTGTTAAGTCTCACCAGCATAAGATATTAAAACATGTTTCTGACATCACACAGGCTAGGCAATTAGAAGATGGTCTCAAGCAAAAATGTGGTAAAGACAGGGTTCAAGCATATCAGCTTTAGCCCAATTCAATAGCATGTGCCAATGAGCTTGGACCCGTGGAATTAGTCCGTGGAATTAGTGACTAAGTGGGTGATAAGGAAGACACCATAGTTATAAGATAAACATGTGATGAAGCTACACAGATCATTTGTACGATAACAAGTAATTCAGAAGGTGTTTAGTAAAACATCTTGAAGTAATTATTTGATTTACTGATATACGTATGATATATACAAGATATCTATATCTATATTTATTTGTTTCCAACATTGTTTCCAATATTGCTTCCAATATTGTATATTGGCATATACGTAATTTTCAAATTATGTATAGATTTCTATTATTAGTTCCCTAATTTTTTTTTGAAAACTAAGGGCGTGTTTGGTTCACAAAATGTTTTTGGAAGGAATGAATCTATCAAAGGATTTAGAATTTGAAGGAATGAAATTTAACGGCATATTTTTGATTTTTGCAAATTCAAGTGTATGAAGGAATGAAATTCCTTCCTCCTACCCTAAGGAATAGAGATTTCATCAAATGATGGAACGTTTACATTCCTACGGAATGTGATTCCTCCTCCTTTAAACAACCAAACGCACTAAGGAATGGATCATATTCCATCAAATTCTGACCACGTGACCTAATAGTTATGTAGAAGTTCTGTAAATCCAATATCCAATCCAATCTACCAACAAACTAAAACAAGATTGAGATTTCTATTATTAGAGTTTATGATCCGAAATCACATAACTATTTGTCGTCATCCTCGATTCTTACAATTTCCGATTTTGATGTGATTTTCAAAATTGAAGGCAAATCCAAAACTTTAACTAAACATATATTATATTTATCATTACTATTTATTATAACTTAGCTTCAATCATCGGTTTACTTTAACCACAATTTATTTCATACCCACAAATCATGTATGAGGTATATTCAAATTTCTTCCTCATACAATCTATATATCTAACGTACATCGTACACGTATTAGGACTAGTATCTATAAATCATAATCTACCTTATTACCTTGTCGTCATTCTCTATGCTTACAATTTCCGATTTTGATGTGATTTTCAAGATTGAAGGCAAATCCAAAACTTTAACTAAACATATATTATATTTATCATTACTGTTTATTATAACTTAGCTTCAATCATCGGTTTACTTTAACCACAATTTATTTCATACCCACAAATGAGGTATATTCAAATTTCTTCCTCATACAATCTATATATCTAACGTAATCTATAAATCATAATCTACCTTATTACTTTTTTACAGTTACAGTTATGAATCGTTCGCCACCTATTACGAAGCTATGACAAATCATTTTATTTGTAAGCTTAATCCTTTCTTGGTTAGTTTTATTAGTATTGATATATTGATTATTATTGTTGTCCTTATAATTATTAATATTTTGTTATAGTATTTTAAGTTAATTGATTTGAGGCTTAAAGAATTACTCCATCATAACGATGTTGTTTTTCATATTCTGAATGTTTTTTAACTTATGAAGTTTTAGGTTATATGTATGAGTTGGCTAAAAGCATATGATTAGAGTTATTAAATTTAGACTTATGGATTTAAATTATGTGTTTTTGTTTTTCCTGATTACATGTTACAAATAAAACGATATTAAAATATACATAAGTTTAGGTACATAAAAAACATGCTAATTTTATATACATAAAAAACATGGGGGGCTAAATATTTACTCATTATATTAAAATATTAATATGTAACTATGTAAGGGGTTCTATACCTAAGTTTAGGTACATGGCAGCCACATATTAACTTTTCCCATATATAACGTGCAGTTTGCACGTTGATCAGTTGAGTGGGTGCGGATTAAGAGTAGGATAATACCTCAGCAATAACAGATTTCGGGGCTTTTTGGTAAGAGAGAGACAAGACATGAATTGCATATTCTTGAATTGCTTGCTCAAATCCTGCATCAAAGTGTTTTAACTATAAAACACTTGAAAACTTCTCTTTTTTTATTTATTTTACTTTATAAGTTTAAATGGAAATAAATGTTATATTTGATTTGGTTAATTTGGGATTGATATACCTACCTGGGACAACATCTAGAATATGGCGGTTTTTAGCTGCTTCATCCCAAAACTGACGGAATTTGGCAGTCTGCATATAGAACAAGGATAAGAAAGCCGGAAAAGATACTATTAAGTTGGTCTTAATTTATTAACACGACTGAGGGAGAGAGAGACCTCGAGATAGTGAGAGAGAAGTATAAGAGTCTTAAACGGTTGATCCATTTGCTGAAAGTGAGAAGAGGAGGGATTAATGAGTTAGTGAAATAAAAAAGAGGAGAAGAAAGGAAGGAAGGAATGTACCACTCTCTCTGGAATCAAAAAGAGACACAAGCTGAAATCAGGGGCAGGCATTGCCATGAGAGCCTTGATCAAAATGCGGGCAACGATCTGACTACTCATCCTCTCTGGCTCAAACTGCATACACATTTATATTTATATATTACTTACGCTATTGTTAGACCGACAGATATGGAAACTAAGCCTAGACTGTCAACAGCTCAAGAATTGGGACATGTTGTTTTGTTTGTGGTGTATATTATTATATTTATTTACATATATTTTTGGAAAACTCTAACTCAATCAGTCATATGAGAGATTACATACCTGATAGAGACGAAGTAGACAGAGGTTTGCATCTAAACTGTAAGTCTTGAATGAAACCTTTATTAATTACAAATAAACAATATCACATCAGGGTTTAATTTTACATTCATGAATAGGATGGATAAATAGATAATGAAGAAAGGGGAGGGGTACCTGATGGTTGACATAATTTTCGAGATCGGGAAGAATATCGGGATTGTAAGGATTGACGGCTACAAGTTGCTCCACAGTATATGACAACGTCTCTGTCGTCGTCGTTGTTGATTCCTCCCTTCCCATTATCTTCCTTCCAAATCTACTCTTCCTTCTTTTTCTTCTTTTTCTAATAATAATAATAATGAGTAAATAGATAGGTCTGCTAGGGTTTCATCTCACTTTCTATATTCTTCGATTGTACTGGATTGGGCCGCACTTTTTATGGACCCTTGCATGTCCATCTATAAAATTATACCCAAGTTTTAAATATTTTCAAAATCCAACGCATAGAAAAACAGGAAAAATAATTAATATTTAACATATCAATATAATTTTATGTTATTACTTACTAATTTAAAACAATAATAAAATAGAACTTTTAAAATGACCTAGAAATTAAACATGTACTTACGTATGTACATTAGGAATAAATTTTAATTTTTTTTTTAACAGCAACAAAATATATTATAACAAAAACTAGCAAGATGCTAGAATAAGTTACAAAAGACTTGCATAGAAGTAAACAAACAAGGGGATACTAAGTACATGGAA
>JANDBE010000039.1:42446627-42460522 GCA_024320915.1 Erigeron philadelphicus
AGGAAAAAAAACAAAATGACGATAAGTAAAACAAATCATGAAGAAAAGGCAAAGGACCAAAGACAGTAAGTACTTAATTGAAAACACAACACCAAAACCACTCTCTTATAAATATGTTTGCTAAAAAAATATATCCAACCAATCCATCTTATATATGTTTCCTATAAAGTTTAACATAAGGAAAAAAACGCATACACACACGCATGTATATATATATACCTTCTATATAAAAAATAAAAATTCATAGATCAACAAAAGGTTAAAAAAAAAAACAACATGGAAAAATGGAATTTTAAAACATCTTTGTCGTTCAAAAACAAACAAATTAAAGATAACAACATAACTACACTATTATATAAATGTTTGTTATAAAGTTTGTCATGTGAAATATATATACTTTAAAACCCATCATTTATGAATAATTTCAAATTATATATTTATATATATATCTATTGAGAGACAATATTATAATAACCATTAAATCTTAGCTTTTGATTTTCAGTTAAAGGTCAAGATTTTTTCAACTTAATAGTAATTTAAAGGAATTCTCACTTTAAAATTATGTGGTTTGGAAAAGAAATTGTTGTGTGGGAAATTAATTGTCATGTAATATGGGTCCCACGTCTTACATGTCACATGAAATCCCATCCTCTTTGACTTCATATATTGTGTCACATGAAGATTATTACGTGTAGGGTTTAATGGACTTGTACATATTGTATATAAACTTATACTATTAGCTACAGTAAAGTTCCCTCACATAACAAAGTTACTTTTTAAATATATTTATAATGAATAACTTTGGTGTTTAGGGGGCTTAATTTTCGTTGTCTCTTAGAGCCTCTACAATTCGCTTTTCGGGCCTGATACGTCATTAAGGACCTACCTAATTTCGAATCCTAGATCGTCACTGCATATTTACCTACCCAATCTAAAGACTTTTTTTTACCTCTAGACTTATACCACAAGAACTTGAAAACTTTAATTTCTTATATAATCCAACACATATTTATATTAGCCTTCGAGATTCGCTTTTCATTTCTTGCCTTCCGTACACACCAGGAAATCACAAAAATAATTCCTTTAAAAACTTTCTTTCATCTGCTGGCAACTCCCACATGATCTTGTAAATCCGCCAAATCCTTTAAGGAGATCGGGAAGATTTGGCTCGTCTTACACCACGAACTGAATGTGTTGCCAGACTACACTCTGCAACCACACAGTAACAAAACAGGTGATCAACAGCAAATAGTAATGGTAATTTTTTCTCACGGGACGTCCATATTAGACTCAACCAACACAAAAGGCAGATTAGACCCAAACCATCATGGCTTCCCAGAAATTTCTCAACATTCCTTGGAAGGCCATGGAAAAATGATATCAGGACCATTGCCACGAGGAGTTACCCAGGAGACATCATAGATTCCGAAGGTTGGTTTGATGGAATAAATACAGCAACCTCAGTACAACCAAATTCATCAAGTAACTGAACTTAGGCCTTGGCGCAGACACAAAAGATATACAGAAATGGGGCAGGCTACCACAACAGTTCTAGTAGATGTGCCTGACAAGTTCACAATACAATCATCCTTACCTGAAGCAAATGGTTCACGGACTTACCCCTTTGTAGCGGCCTCTATGCCAAAGGTTGTAGAACAGCAAACACTGCACAAGTTTATTATTGTAACACTATATGATTCTTTAGCAAATCTTATTATAAATTCACTACATTTGAGGTCTTTTTTCCTCATGAAGTTGCATGATACCTACGTTGACAATGAAAAATCTGAAAAATGGCCTTATATTGATTTTACATATATATACACCAGTATACAAATGAACCAACATGCAGGACAAGGCAAAGTGCCCACCAGATATTGTTTTACATCTACGTATACTGCACTAATATGCAGGTCTAAGCTGACATAATCAACTACGTATAAATATACAGATGGATTTCTTTACAGATAATGCACTACAATAAACTTTTCCGACTGCCAAAACCGAGGGCACCCAAGTTTTGCACTGAAGAAGCTCCTCAATCCGATCAGAAAAGTAGAAAACCAAATCATTGTTATTCTAACTGCCAAACAAAGTCATTAGTATTCTCTATTCATTGATATTCTTTTGCTTTGTTAGGGTCTCTTGGATAGAGAATTGCTGCCCACAACATAGCCACAGCAAGACCGACTACGCTGTTAAAAGGCTGGAAAGGGTCACCACCGCTTACCCACAAAGGATAAGTGGGTTGATAGATTAAAAAACCACCTCCTTTTAAGGCAAAACTAGATGCCATAATCCCTGCACGTAACCCAATCGGAACATATATACTTCCTTTACATCTATGTCGAACACCTGCAAGCCCCAGTGATAATAGCCACAGTCCTGGTATTGCCTTTAGTGACCTTGTATCCCAAAACAAATAAACAATCACAAAGATATTAAGTGTATTTTAAGATATAAAATCATTGAGAAATAACATACCATTGAGATAAAGAAAATGCAAGCCCTGAAAGGATTATTCCTTGATTGTATCCAAGATCAGTTGCAATTTCTTCAGCCAACCAAGACCTGAAGAGTAATTCTTCTACAAGAGCAATAGCAATTGTGGTAACAAGTCCTTGACAAACAAACCCAAGCACTTTTCCAGACAACTTGAGCAAAATAGCAACATCTGTAGATGATGAGATAGTAGGCCAAGACAGAGACATAAAACCAAGTATAACATTTATAGATTGTATCAACAAAACAAGCATCACCCCTCCAATCAAGCCACAAATAAAGTTTTGGATCTGAAAGAGAAAAAACCAATATTAGCCTTCCCTCAAATTCCTGTGCAAGTACAATGATTCTGCTTATTTGTGAAACCTCATCCTCAAAAAGTGTAAATTTAAAAGAAACAATGATGTTCGACATGTGCAATTTATCACCCACGACATGATAATAGAACCCAGAATTTGGAGCTACAACCATAAACTGCCAATAATTACACATAACTATGCGGAACCAATTTATTAGTACCAACACTATTCTCAAATGACCAGAAAACTTTGTTTTATGTCTTGAAGATCTGGTATATACTCTATTCACTATTACATCATTTTGGAAATTGACCAGTGCCGAAAAACAACAAACATATCTCAAATGACCAGAAAACTTTGTTTTATGTCTTGTAGATTTGGTACATACTACATAGCTACCAGTCTACCACATATATTTGGAAATTGACCAGTGCCGAAACAACAAACATACGAAGAGGGTACGCTCTTAATATACGCTCTCCACAACCCCCATCCCAATTTCCCCACTTTGTTGTGTGTTCTTCTTGTAGTTGAGGTCCCAAACATGCATATTAAAGATATAACATCTATAGTATTGAAAAACAATATATATGAATATTAAATTTTCACAACAATAATACCTGTATGGGTGATGTCATTTTTATTCCGTATCTCTCAAGTGGATCTTCATAGCCCCTGATTCTTTTGCCCCATAGCACCACCAATACCATTATGGAGCTATAAAGACCGACTATGCAGGCAAGCTCAACATACTTTGAAGAGTTATGTGCTGCCCAGTTCTGTACAAGTGTTGGAAGCAAGGGAACAACAACTGGTGTCCACAGTACAAGCACCAAAAAGACGAACCCCAAAATCCTAAGCAAGGAAGTCAAATAAACAAAAGGTAAGCAGATTTTCCAAAAAGTATTCAATTCTCAGATGATGCAATGATAGATGCGGAAATTCACCGACTTACAGAATCTGTTATTAAAGACACATACATATATGTTTAAATTGAGTTGGACTTATAAATAGCAACTAGAAACAGATATTTTATAAGAAACCACTTTATAAAAGGGCAAGAGAATGGTGTAGAATACGATCACATATGTATTTGTTACTTCATACTTCGACTTGAACCTGAAATTTTTTACTTAGAACTATTATCCAAAGGAAGTATTCATTATAGGCTGCCAGCTGTAAACCTTAAGCAGCAACTAAGTTAATTATTGTCATAATATAGATATACAGTTGGTAACACATAATATGATACACTCAAGTAGGCACTAGCAACATACATATAAATTACATATATACATACATACAAATAATTACCGACACACTTCAAATGATACTTTAGTGATGTTTCTTCCAGTATCCCCCAGATAGTGGCCTACCTTTTGAATGTAAGTCCACTGGAGAGATGGTTGCCTTTCAAAGGCAGACGGTTTTGTGCTTTCTTTATTTTTCAATAAAAAATCATTTGGATCTCTGCAAATTGTTTTTCAGACTAACTAATGATACTGTTGCTTCCATTCAGTCTCACTATAAACCAGAGCATGACTGATTCAATGTATATTATAACCCAGTTGGCATTATCTGATGTGAAGCCCTAAATGTGCTAAACACGTGGGACCATCTTGACCTGCTATCACTTATTTCCATGTCTGACACAATTGTCCTACCATCTGAAAAAGTAATGTAAATTATGGGTATACACTTACACAGATATTTACATCAAAAGTTCAAAGCACAAACGAGTGTAACGGCGATGGATCACATAGATACATGTAAAATTCTATGAGTGACAATTACCTCTGAAACAGGGGACGTTCAGCAAGGCGGAAAAAGGAGAAAAGCTTTTCGATCAAACTCATAGCACCACGCATACCACCCCATAGTAAAGCAACTTTGCCAACCAACTTCAAGATGCCACCTTTTTGCCCCAAATCTGCCAGCAGTGCAACCAGCCTAGCCAGACAAGATTGACGTTCAGCTACACACGCACATGTAGGCTAAATGACTATATTAAAGATCAATGAGCAAACCTTTCTTGATCCACTTCACCACCTTCCTTCGTGGGCACTACTGGACTTGCAACTAACATAGCTTTCTCTGCAAGACTCGTGACTACATTGTGATCACTACTTGATGTTTCCTCCTGAAGCTTCCCAGACTCCTGATCATTTTTTTTCTGATTAAAAAACATCGATGAAGTTGTGGAACTTTCAAGTCCCTCACTATATGGACCCTTCATGCAAAGTATAAACTTTGTTAAACATCAGCACAAATCACTTGTTACATGCAAACTGATAACATAATCATAATCTGGATTCATAATGAAATAGCACCACGACAATGTAATGTAACCATGTAACAAGTAAAAAAATAGCCCGTATAAAAACAAGTTTGAGGTTAAAATATAACCAGGATATCATAAAGATTGCAACGATGTCACGATGAGACATATAGATAAAACCGCTGTTAGCTATAGATGACAGGAACAGACTACAATTTATTGTTTCGAGGCGAGCACACTCAATATTAAAGCAGATTCGGCCATCACCGTTTGATAAAGTGTGTGCCTTTGGATTCCAGAAAATCACTTCTCAAGATACAAACAATGGTATCGTTATTAACGCTGCAGGGGTGGTCATAACTGGGTCGACTATCGACTTTCTAAGGTCTTCCATATACTAAGTATCTTGTTTCTGTAGCAACAAAATACGTTGCAATCTGGTAAACAAAGAGAAAGAGATTTGGTGTGTAACTAAAAGTGAACCTTATGGCAATCAAAGTAGCAAATTAGTCACTATATATAGAGGCAAATTGATGGCAATTCAAACAGTTACTAAACTCTTTCTCCCTTTCAAAGAATCACCAGATCCTTTCGTTTGGGCAATAAAGGTTCAAGTTGATCTTTTCAAAGACTTAAACAGTCATAATGCTTACTGACCAACAGTTCCATTGCTAAATGAAATTAGAAGAAACACACGCACCTTCCTGACGAACACTTTTGTTGCTAACTGCCATTTTGGCAGTCACCAATAAATAGACACACTGTTCAACGACAAGATTGTTCTTTGCTAACTCTGTTGCTGGTCTGTTTCCAACAATTGAGTATATGTTACAAAATCAACAAATCTCTTGCTCTTTGTTCTAAAGAAACTCCAATAGTAATTTACAAATTTACGTGTTTTTTAAAAATCACCAACATATCTAAATGATGGATCATGTGCAAGCGTTGGTGTGTAATACTGTGAATTGAAATTTGGAAGAAAATAATTATCTAAAGGAAGGATAGCTTCAATGTTACAATATCACTTATCAACATGATACCATTAAGTAAGCAAAAAGGCCTTAGTGTGTTGTATTATCCCTCCCTCCATCCGAAACTTGTTGTCTGGTAGACACAAACACAGCGTAAGGGATAATTATAGATTTATAGTTTAGGGTTAAGTTATAAATCAATAATTATAATATTTCAGACATTAGAGATCTCTACTTTCCCAATTGTAGGAAATATCGATCTTATTTTGATATTTTTTCCAATTATCAATTTATCGATCTTATTTTGATATTTTTTCCAATTATCAATACAAAGTCCAGAAACACACCAAATAAGTATATAATGCAAATATGGAAGTGATTCCTCAACAAGGTCATTGCCTGGTTAATGAGGTTTCAAGACAGTATGGTATATGTTATTCTGCCCCATTACTTACTTTGTGGAAAATTTGTAATTAGTTTCTACATTTGACCAAATTACACATCATTCACCAAGACTCAATAAAATGCATAGGTGACCAACTTTCACTTTATACCGAAGTTAGAAGAATATTACTTATGCAACAACATCTATGTGCAGAAAAAAGAACCTTACTTGTTGATTAACCAACAATGCAGATGCTCCCAGCGCAGCGGTAACTGCTCCAACCATGACGGTATCATTTCTTAGACTATCTGACAAATCTTTTTCATCATTTTCCTCATCCTCACTGTCCAAATTCTTGTTCTGGTTGACTTTATCAGGGTGCATTTTCTCATCAAATGTCCTACCTGCTTGTAAATAATACCCTTTCTTAGAGCTTTTGATCTGATCTATTTCAACTTCAGTGCTTCCAATAGAATCTGCTGCAGATATGTTGAAAACTTTTCTCAGAGAAGCTAGACTAGAGCCTACAACAATGCCAACTGGAATCACTTGTTTCATATATCTGGTGCCCTCAACAGCTGAAGAGATGACTTCTAACATATGCTCGGCCTGTTGGTTATCAGGTCCATCGAAGTCCTCACCTTCCCAAGTTATTAGATGCTGTTTGTCATGTACCGCAGCCAGCGAAATGGTATTTGCAACCTGCTCTAATTCTTTTTTCAGTATTGGTGCCATATCCACCATGTCATCTGATTGTATTCGTCGGCAAACTTGAACCTTTAAAGAACTCAGTATATTCTCCCTGACAAGTTTCATGAGCTGTACCGATGCATCATCGCCAATTCCAAGGTTTCCATTGGTTTCACCAATTTTCTTATATCCTCCAATTGGTTCACCATCACCTTCAGCATCTAATATCACGTAAGATGGTTCAATAATGTCACTGTTACAGTCAACATCAGCTAGAAGAGGGTTCTCAATGTTTATCTCTGGGCCATCATGAGACGTAGCATCATCAACAGAACTACTACCATCTCTTGATTGCTCTAAAAGCTTAAATTTACTTTCTTCTGGAACATAATCGAGACATAAATCCGTAGTAGCATCCAGATCAAGTGACCGATCATCTTTCATATTTGAAAGAGGACGGCTTTGAATGACATTGTGATTGTTGTCAAAGACTGTAGCTTCGTCTATTTTCTCTGTAGGGAGGTTACTGATTGTTAGGCTCTGCTGATGATTGCATAATTCTTTGGGCTCAATTGTCATGTTACTTTTACCATCTCCTATCTGTTGCAGATCCGATTCGCTCTCGATATGATGCTTCTGATATACATCCTCAACCTTGTTCTTATCAGCAGTTTCAGATTCATCGGTTGTGCTCTCTTCCAACTGAGTTATTACATCTTCAATCACACTGAAAACACTGTTAACTGCTACTTGGGTAGAATCGTCCATCCCTGTTAGTGCATCCAATGCCTGGGTAACATTAAAATTGGGTGGAGGATTACTTGTAACAGGCTGTACACTTGATTCTTCCTTTTTTTGATCTTCAACGTCTTCTTTTGCCATCAACGGCTTATCTGCAGAAGATGCTGAAGGTGACGAGGTTTCTTCTGTCCTTGGAGTTGATACACTTTTCTCATTAGTAGATGGTTCTGCATCTTTCTCTTGATTATCAATGTTTACTTTTGTTTCATCTTCATTTCCCAGTTTGACCTGTTCACAAATACTATCCTGAGAACTAACTTCCGCCTTGCTAGAAATATTGGGCAAATCATTTAAATCTGAGTCATGCAAATGAGCAGTCTGGTCAGCTTTTTCTTTGGAAACTTCATCACTTTCATTGCCCCCCAAATCACCATTGTTTAAATTGGAAATTTCACCACCATGGTCACTTGTTGACTGAATGCTATCCTCCTCGGGGTTTACAGAATCCCCCAAATTCGTACCCCCCTTATTAAGCTCCAAAGTACTGCACTCTTTGTCTTGATTTGAAAGTCTGGGTTCTTGAATCTTAGTGTTCACCGCTGATGTTACATCAGGAGCATGAATATTACTTGAAAATTCATTTAAGTTTTTCTTTTGGTCTTGCAAGATTGCACTAACTGTGCTGGTGAGCTTTCCACGAACATCTTCAGGCACAGCAACTTGCAATGCATTCATTAAAGTCTCTCCTTGACCAACAGCAGTCAAGACCTAATCAAATCCATCACAATTGTAAAAGCTTATCACCATTCTCAATCAACATTTAAATCAAGCAAATTAAGATTTATGCTCTTCAAATATATTCTATAACTCAATAATGTTGCATGCACCAACCATCATAATGAATGATTTGTAAAGCGGGTACTCTAAACATATAGTTAGATCCTGGATACCATAACAAAAGAAAGAAAACATACATATATACTTTTAAGTTCAGGTTCATGTGAGAACTTTTGATAATATTTTGGTTGTTATTCTGTTTACTCTACTTGTTAGTTTGTTCACTGGATCAAACTTTCATCCATGGTATTAAAAACCAATGATTTTCATATTGAAGATTATGATACGAACCCATCCCATAATAGGCTCGTATCAAGCCATAAGCTAGGTGTAGGACTCTATGTTGGTCACGGGTGGCACCCTTTTTTTCCGGGTCCAGGCCACCACTCCATAAGCCACCACTGCGAGTGTCGGAACCACGAAAGGTAGGGTTAGCTCTGATCCCAATTGATACGAACTAGTTGCTCGTAACAATATATAACCAATAAAAAAATAGATAATTGATCGATCAACTCTCCAAGAGCTTACTTTGATTATTAATTAGGAGAGTTGGTTTACCTCTCAAAAGTATGCTTTTGAAGACTTGATAGATCTCTTTGAGAGGTAATAATACAACCCTAAAGCCCTATCTATAATCTATAATTCTATAAGAATTGGATTTAAGACTTTTTATAATTCTATAAGAATTGGATTTAAGACTGTTAAGCACTTTTTACAATATCCCTAAATTACCCCTAACCCTAAAATAAGTAACACACATTCACTTCACACCACTTCTTTGTCTCCCTTTCTTTCATACTATCACTTTCCAGTGTCCATCATCACCGACACCCCGACCATCGGCTTCCATATCCATTGCCAACACACCTAACCATCGCTTTTTAAATGGTACCGCTGCAACGCGCGGGCACCCATTTAGTTTGTATAAAAGACTTCCTAGAAAGTCTAACTTTGTCAACAAGTAATAAATTTAAGTAATAATAAGCTAAATAAACTAATTAACAAAAACAACACTTAAACCCCTACCTTTCTGGTTCGTATCCGATTATTCATCCATAAAAGCTACACCGTACTTCACAATATGAAGTTTCTAGTTTTCGGCCAAATTACAAAATTGTCGACTCTGTTTTGTTTGAACATAACAAAGAAAAAATATCTTCAAAAGGTAAAACAAAATACTCAAATTTGTAAAGTAATATGAAGGTTTGTAAGCTAAAAAATCGCTTTGTAAAATACTAAGAAGCTGCAAGCTAAAACTTAATCATTGATATTGAAGATATGCTCTTTCAATTAATAAGAAATTGAAGTATCAATTTGAATTTATCAACTTATATACTGAATTATATAAAAAAAGTTCTTTATTTTGTTCCAACTAATTTCCTGTTATCAGTGTAACCCAAGTATATGTATAGAGATTAGTACAGGCAAAACAATGCTTAATGTAAAATAAATAAGAAATAATCCAATGGCAACACGTGTCAATTTTAGGGCAGGTATGCATCTGCAGCATTACATTCATAGAAATGTTGATGCATAACTGCCCAAAGTTTGATGCACGCCTGCCATGTGGCGACCTTAAAATCATTCTCATTTGTTTCACCATAAGCTTATGTGCACGCTCCCTTTAAACCACTATTTTTGGATTTGGCTCCTCCAACACATTACTTAAGAAAAACCCATCTTCCTAATAAGAAGAAAAGGGCAAGCCAAAAACTAGTCCTAACAAGTTACACGTATTACCTTATGCTTCTGTTCTTCTGAAAGAGTGTCAGGCATCGTCACATCAAGCACTTTCATAACGACTTCTGTAGCCTGTAGCGCTTCCCCTCTTTCACTATCCACGACAGCATCCCCTTCTAAATCCTCAAGGTTTGTTTGTGTTTCCATAACATTTGTATCTTCTTCTATTTCTTTTTTGACTTTATACCTTTGTAAGTCAAGACTGGAGCTTTTACCAGCATAAGAGGAATCCCCTTCCAAAGCATCCAACTGGTGATGCTTCGGAAGATTCCCACTTTTGCTACTTGCATGAGATACTTCAGTTGCCATCACTTTTAATTGTTTTGAAGGATTGATGGTCAAAACGCCGTCCTCCACAAGTGGATGTCGACCTTTCAGAAGCCCGAGCTCAACAGCCATAAGCCACTGCATGTAGAGAGGCAAGATAAATTCTAGAGATCCACTAACTTATTTAAAGTATATGTAGAGAGTTAATGCATTGTATTAATTTGCAATAGATCCAAATAACCCATTTATGAGAGTACAATGGCATATCGTCTAATTGTAATTACCTCTACAACAAGATGCTGACACCATGATACAGCAGATGTTCCAATAGTGCTTTTGTCATCTGATCGGAAAGTGCAGACAAGTAGGCTTGTGAAAGGATTTTCGGCGATTGAGCTACGTGGAATGAATGAAGATGACAGGGCACTGTTCTGTTACAGAACCATCATACAAAGTTGTCAAATCTGGAATTTGGTTAGAATCAACCACACCAATCCTATAATGTTAATAAGTGGCATTGGATTGTTCAATTGTAATCTACATTATCCTAGCAAAATTATTATCTTCTCAAGCACATTTAAATTAAGACATGACAAGCTTGAATTTTCAAATCCCAGGCAAAGATAACAATATTGCAGTATCCCTTGCAATGTTACTAGCAGAAAATAGACCCGGAACATCCATTAGGTACACAAAAATTTCAATAATATTACGGGTATGTTTAGCTAAATGTTGGAAAAGTAGTTGGAGCTGGAGTAAGAGCTTGTAACTGTAAACCGATTTATAAGTATAGAACATTTAAACTTGATATATGTAGCACATCTTTTCCTACACAAAATAATAATATGATGTATGGATTTCTTCAACATTGTCATTTACACAAATGTTACATGAATATGTGCAGCATCATTATGCAGAAAAGATATATGTGCACATCCATGGGTAAGGTGGTCATGTTAATTCCAAAAGTTGATGAAGAATGACTAGTAGTACATATTTACCTGAACAAAGAGAACCGGAATCATTATACTGCCAATCACATCAGTTGTGCTGGAGCTGACATAGAAATCTTCGATCGAGTTAAATCCATATGACACCATAGATATTGCTTCCTCAAAATCTTTAACGGATTTGGACTGTAAAGCCTTTTCAACATCAAACTCTTTAGATCGACCCTGAAATAGTTCCTGGAAGAAAAAAAAAAACATTATGGGAGTTTTATTGAATTTATTTTAAGCCCAAATTTACCAACAACTAGACTTCATTATCTTAAAAACATCTACAACTTATTATATATAACTTAAAATAAGATTACATATAATACTGATACAAACAACTTTTATTTAACTATATAAAATATTTTAAAATCTAAGGATATGTATGCAGGTCTCAAATAATTATTTTAAAGTCCTAGTTTCAATCTAACCGTGTATATATATATATACAAGGAAAGGAAAGGAAAGAAGTAAAGTGAAAGAAATAAAGAAAGAGTAAAGAAGAACCTTGTTACGTTGGAGGATATGAATGAATCCGTCAGTGAGATGGTGATCAAAAGAAGGATGATGAAGAGCAGGGTGTTTTAGATGAAAAGGATTGTCTAAGCAGACGGCGGAGGTAAGAGGTGTATCGTCGCCAACCAGTGAAAGATACTTGGTCAACATGTTTGCACCATAACCCAAGGCAACAGCCGTTAAAGTTGTGCAAGGTCTGGCCCTGTTGATGAAGCGTACGGTTGTGGAGATATCATCGGTGTCAGCAGGGGTAAATAACCTACATACATACCAATCAGCTTTGCTGTCATTATTAATATATTAAAGGGAAGGAAGGAAGGAAGGAAGGAAGATACCGTGGAGTGGTGAGGGGGGAACGGGCACAACCCCTGGGATTCATGACAAGGGGGAAACAGCCTTGTTTGAGGAACAGAGAAACTAAAGAGAGAACATGGGCATCCCTACTGCCAAGGGTATTCATACCAGGAACAATCAAAACAGTAGTGTCAAGACCATTATCAAGGTCCTCCAAGTCTAAAGTGGAGGGCCAATCTAACGATATAACACCACCGTCGTTGTCGGCGTTGATACAGATCCTCTGATATGAGATTGCTTCTGCTTCTGCTTCTGCTTGAGATTGATGAGGAATAGGTCCCGTATCAAAATCCTCCACAGTGGTCGTGGGAGGGGGAAGAGAGGCACAACGCAGCTTGAGAAAACGATAAAAAGGGGAGGAAGAAGTGAAGAGAGTCCATTCACCCATGATATCATTTTGAATTTCAAATTTATATTTATTATAGTTTGATGAAAAGATATTATTATAATTAGTAGTATTGGTGTAATAGAGGATAGTAGCAGCAAGGAGAGGAGGTAGTAATAAGACAAGGAGGTGTGGAGTGGGTTCGGAAATCATCAACAACGTATGGAATAATAAACTATTATTATTATTATAGGAGTAGTGGTCAATCGATGATGATGATGATAATGAACAACAACTAATACTAGTTCTACTATTATTACTTAACTGATAATTACTGCTTCTGAGGAGGACAAGGGGATGATGATGATGGTATATAGAGTTGAGACTGATCCTCCTCCAGTTCCATGCTGCTGGTAAAAAACTAATGGATGTTCTCCGGATACAATCTCTTCTTCTTCTTCCAAACACCACTACTATTCTTCTTGTAGTTGGATTCCTTTCCAGGAGAAGGAGGTTCGTCCTCATTTTGAAATACTCACTAACTACTAAGCAAGTTTTTGATTGATTTCACCCCCAAATTAATCAATCAATCAATGTATGCATTTCAGTGAATGGAGTGTGTGTGTTGTGGTGCACACATCCACACCACACACCATCCTCAATCCCAACCCCCCACCGCCCACTATTTCTTTATTAATTATTATTTAAATCAAATCTATCTTCATTTTATTATTATGGCCATTTTTTATTCTATTTTCAGTCAACCTGCAGGACACTTGGCAAAATATCTCAACCACACGCGTTATTCTTATTATTTCTCTATTTTATTTACCGTTCAATGTAGATTAAATTCAAAATATATTAATTAAAACTAGGGTTATACCCGTTGGCCGGGGATAACAACCAGACATACAATTGAATCCGGGTCTTTAATTTTAGTACGTTAACCGCATCGTTAAACAATATAATATAGATCTTAGAACAAAAAACATTGA
>JANDBE010000039.1:42576288-42591056 GCA_024320915.1 Erigeron philadelphicus
CCAGTTCATGGTCTTGGCAGCACCAAAGACATTGTAGTCAATATTCAGTGATATGATTGTGGTGACTTATGTAATGCTTTTGATGTCCCTTACTTTTGTATGATCTAAGAACACTATATTGTGTCTTTAACTTATGTAATAGTTTGTATGAATGACTGCTAAAACTCTAGGATTATTATCATGTGATGTAACACTAATGTGACCTGGTTATGATAAGTACTTGCAGAATGTAACCATGGATGGCTTTGTTGCCAAGTTTTGTATGAATGAAATGTATCTATGTGTTGCATAATCCAAAATTTGTATTTTACATCTTTCTCTATCATTATGCCTTGTTGCCTAAATCGTAGTTTATGGAATACTAGTGTTTCATTTATACTAATTTTGCAGTGCTTTGAACATGAATTATATAAGAAATGTAAAATACCAAAACAAATACCCAAGTTTTTTCCCGTTTCATTCATAGACTTAACCAGTCAATTACATAACAAACATCCCAAACGAAAAACACATTATCATTATTACTACCAATAAAAAGCAACAGACACTGTTATAAACATTGATGGTGGTGTTTTTGATATTCATATCCTCCTCGAGTTGTTTTGTGTATTTCATGCCTGAATCTGCAACTTATTCAGTAAGATAGACTCTTTTGTTGGCTTTTAGTGATTCAACACTGTTATGGAGGTCATATAGCAGGCCTTTGTAGTAATCACTTGGCAGTTCAACATCTAAGAAACTGTAGGTGCCACATTTCTTTTTCTTATCCTATTAAAAATAATTTGACGAAGAAGAAGACATTGCTGGATAGGAGAAACAAGGGTAAAGTATAAACGATGGTTATTGATTACAATAACCAGCTCAATTGGAATATTTACGAACAAACCTGATGATTTGGGAATTAGGGCACGAATGGGTGAGAGAGGAAATAAAGGGATCAAGTTTCATTTGTTTGTAAAAATGATATTTAGAGTTAGTTATAGGAAAGGGATGAGGAGGTGTAATGTATACGTGTACAAACCACCCTTACGTGGCCATATACCACTACCCGGTATTTTTATATCCCACATTATACGGTGTTTTTCTCGTTAGTCCCTTTGTTATGGGAAAATTTAGGATGGCCCTTAGAATAATAAAAACGTGTCACTTCAGGACCTTGTCGTGCTCAACTTGTTCTAGGGACTTTCAGAGGGATATTATGGAGACCATGTTGTTGGTATTGTTGGTATTAAATACCGGCATAAGGTGGTACGTGACACTTTGGCTGATATTTGTTCTCGGTCTGGGGTTTCAGCTCGTAAAGACAACCCCTAACGCCCAACTCATATATTGTTTTACTCATGGGATGGAAGGCTTGATCGATTTGAATAAGATTTTAATAAAAGTGTTATTTATAATTAAAAAAATAAAAAATAAAAAAAATAAAAAAATAATAATAATATCATTCTTTGTTATGGCCGCCGGAGGGAAGAAACTCTCCTTCCACTTTCTTTTCTTCTTCTTCATTTGATTTTTTTTTTTTGTGTGTGTTTTATCTTAAATAAAAACAGCATATAATAATATTAATAATAATGATGATGATGATAAGTGCATATAACTGAAAATACAGAGAGATATGGATGCAGCAGCAGCATGATCTTATTATTATATTATTACAAGTCCATAACTGAAAAGAGAGAGGGAGGCAGAGGCTAATTCACAGGCGAGGTTTAATCTCAATAGTTTCTCTTTTTTCATCATATTATTGATAATTCCTACCTTACTGATCTGTTTTCCCCCCCTTTATTACTACGTTATATATACATATATATATATATATAATTATTACGTTATATGTTTCACTTTTAAGTTGCTTCCAACGTCGACCCAACTATATATATATTAAAATTATTTACTAACTATATATATATGTGTGTGTGTAAGATCAAAATTTTTGTGTATTGTTTGTATAATTATGTTAAAACTTTGTAAAAAACTGAAAATCGGCTGTAAAAGCTGTGTGTGAATTCATGTTGTGGGATGAAAATAGTATGGATTTCTCTTGTCATTATTTGTGGACTACAATTATTATTTCCCTTTCATTATTATTTATCAAATTCTACAACTTACTTTATTTATAAAAGTAGTTGAGTGTGTATATATAAACTGCAACATTATTTATAGGTTTTCATTTCACAGATCGTGATCATAGTTTTTCTGTAGGCGTCAAAAGGGAATTCTACTAATGGATAAAGGAATTGTTATTCAACAAGAGCCAAGTAGCAAGAGTTGGGCTGCTTCTTTCTTTGTCCAAACAACCGATGACATCTCCGGAGGAGGAGGAGGAGCTGTTGTTACTTCACCACGACCCTCCGCCGTTTTCTCCTCAAAAGGAGACACTGGTAGCCCTCTTCAGAAGTTCCAAAATCAGGTTTTCAGAGTATTTAAAGGCTTATCTCCTCCGCTTGAAGACAAAACCAGAACCTATAATCCAGAAGTATTAACTAGTCAAAAACGTCAATGGGCAAGCTTTCAGTTGCAGGCCCTGGTATGTTCTTTACACATTATGATTTTTAAGCATCTTTCTTTAATCTCTATATTGCATCCATCTTTTGTCGTCAATGATCCCCTGTACTCACATAAAAGCCATCTTTTATTTTCTGTTATTGTTTTATCATTTTCAAAATGATTTCAGCATCAGAGGATATTGAAAGAACCATCGAGGCTCTTCGAGAGCATGGTAGTGGTTGGATTGCATCCAAGTAGTGACATTCAGGCACTTCAGAGGCAGTACTTTGGTAGAAGACCCGAAGGTTCAGGGAGGCTGCGAAGTGCACTTAGTGGTCAGCATCAGTTCCGTGTAGAACCGAATCTCGAGCCTCAGGTGCTGCTCCTTCAGGCTTTTTAAATTATAATAAGCGAAAAGTTGTACCTTCTATTTTTATGGAGCATATATTCTGATCATTGGTGTGTACTCTCAGGTGCTTTTTGTGTATCCACCGGACAAACAGCTTCCCCTACGGTCTAAGGATCTTCTTTCATTCTGCTTTCCTGGTGGATTAGAGGTTGGGCCATAGAAATTTCAATAACATACAAATGTTGGTTATATATCTGTCAATTCCAGATATCCAGGTCATGTTTTGTTAAATGAAAGAATTTATCTGTATTAATATATGCGATGCTTAATGATCTTATATATTGTAAAAGAGCTGCTGAAATTTCTTCTTTAAATTCTCCGTTTGCACATAAATGGATATGTTGTTCTTCCTCGCATCTACGTCTGGTATCTTTTTGTTTGTTTGTCCTTATAATAGTAGATGCTTTTTTTAAACAAATATAATAGTGTTTTTTTAGCTGTCAGTATCACAATGATGTACCGTTTTCTATAGATATAACATGTACCTTATAAAAACTTGCTTTAGTTTGACAAGTTTAGTTTGCATTTGTTTTATTTCTCAAAGCTAGTTTCCATTTGTTAGATGACTATTTTCTGAGTGTTGTCTTGTTTGTTGTATTTGCTTGTATGTCATTATATGGTTTCAAGCTTTGTGGTTAAATGATGCTACTTGTGATTTCAGGTTCACACAGTTGAGAGAACGCCATCAATGAGTGAGCTGAATGAAATACTTCTTGGACAGGTATATCTAATTTTTGCCTTCACTGTGAGTTGTTACTTTTGCTTACTACAATCTCATATAAGTTAGTTTCATTCATAAAGATCAAATTTATCTTGATAGCTAACTTCACTTGTGATTGTTAGAAGCCTTCTTATTTGACAAAAGTAAATATAATATTTATAACCATGGTTACTTTAAAGCTTAAGCCTTTGCAACAAATATTTCTGTTAATATACCATCTTAATGCATGCCACTTTTCTTTTCAGGAGCACCTCAAGCAAAATGATCAATCCTTCGTATTCAGGTTGCAGGTAACGCAAGAAATTTTATAATTTTTGGAAGTATAATCACTATGTTCAATTATGTGTTGGTAATATCCATATGCACATAGTTATGTTATGTAGTTTGATATTTAACGCTGTAGGGTGCAGATGATTCAATTTTGTATGGTTGCTGTGTTCTAGTTGATGAGTTGGTGCAACAACCTTCTAGGTTAATTTCTATGATGGGAGATGGACAATTTTTGTCTGCGAGTCGGCATATTCTAACAACTCGCCGGTGTTACTGCATTCTCTCCAGGCTTCCATTTTTTGAACTGCATTTTGGCGTGTTGAACAGGTTTGATAAAATATGGATTGATAAATATTCTTTTATTCATGATCACGTTTGCAACCGTAGCTGTGGCTAAATAAAAGGATCATGTGTATTGTATATGCAACACTTAAAAGGTCAATACTTCTTTTTTGTGATTTTCATATGTACGCTGGGAAACAAAGTTGCCATTTTTTAAAAGGAAAGCAGGTTGAATTTTTGTATCATTTACATAATTTTCATTATCAGCAATTCAGCATACATAATAAAAAAGCATAAAACCTATTCAACCTTGAACCTAGCTTTTAAATGATTATTATTATTCCATAATGTCTTAAGTCTAGCTAGTCTAATAAATGTAAAGTTCTTGCCGTGCTTTGAATTTGATTATCATCAATCTGCTGTATCTGTAATCTGTATCTAACTCGAACCAAGTCTTCAAATTTAATGTGATCAGAGACCGAGTTGGTTGCTCACCTCGTTTCTTTTCATTTGGCCACATCTGATGCTCCTTATATCATAGGCAAATTGTCGTAAGCAGATAATTTATGTCATGTCAATCCAGAATGTTGTAATTCTCTCGCCAAACTAGCTTTTCTGAATTAAGTAACAGGCTTGTTATAGGAAGTCATTAGATGATGTGAACATCAATGATTTTTCGGTGGGAGTTGCATTTGAGTTCTTTACAGCCAAGGTGAATCCAGTTTTAAACAAAAGAATCATTCGAGACAAAATAACAGAAGCTGGGAGATACGACTCATATAGAGAAACTTTGCTCCCTTCATCTTCTTTTTGGACTAGCGCTCATATATGTTTGCTAGCGACACAAAATAGAAATAACTAACTCAAACCAACCTAATGATAGTCACCTTTTTTAAGTTTCAGTCTGCTTTTTTGCACTTTATATCCTTACCATGGCATTTAATATATGAGGATTAGGTTGTTAAGTTTATATTGGTAAGCTTATTGCGGATCTTTCTAATTTTGTCTGTAGATTAATATCATTCTTTGTGACTTGCTGCTGTAGATAATCTTGTTTAAATTTGGTGCAGCATCTTCATTGAAGAAAGGTTGGAACGTTTAACAAAAAGTATCAACGACTTAGATTTGGAATTACCGTTTGATAATGAAATATATCTAGATGACAAAATGGGTGGTGTTTCGGCTGAATATGAAGTACAGGAAATGCTTAATGTAACCACAGAAACTGTCCAATCAAGCAGGATCAGTTCTATAACTGAAACAGCAATAGACGAGCATCTTTCATCAAAAAAAGAATGCGTAGCTGTTGAGGCAACATCTAAAAGTTGTGATGATCCTATTAATGATATTGGTTTCAACAAACAACTTACTCAAAAGCACATACCGGATGCAATCTTACCTTTTCTTCGTTATCAACAGTATGATAGTTCTGACTCTTCATCAAGGTACACCATCATGCTCATGGCATCTATGACACTCTGCTTTCTTCACTTAGAGATTGATCCAGGAAGGGAAAGGCAGCATATTATATATATATGCTCTTTAATATTACTTGTCACATGCCATAATATACTATCTTGTCTCGATCTCATGCACAGTGTATAACCCACATTAGATGGTTTTTGATTCAGTTCTAACAATTGGTTCTCAAACACTATGATATCTTGGTGCATTGTTTATGCTAAATATACTGTTGAAACTCTTTGACCGGCACATTCATTTCCTTTTGAAAATATGTTCTCTCAGTTGTATATGTTGCTTGATACAGTTTCCAGGGGTCTCCCAGTGAAGATAGGAACTTTAGGAGTGACATTGATTCAGCAGAGACAGGAGAGGCATCTTTTTCCGGTCAAGAAGATAACAAGCATGACGAGATTCTTGATTGGGCTAAGGTTTACTCATGTATTTAATATTGTTCTTTCAGCATTTTTGTCGACTTCTGTTACAAAAATTTCATTTCTCAGCCCTCCATCTTTTTGTTGCAGACCAACAACCATGGATCATTGCAGATTATATGCAAGTATAATCATTTATGTGTCCCCCCTAGAGGCTCTACAATCAAGTTCCACCCCCTGGATCACCTTCATCCTTTGGAATTTCAGAGGCCAGATGAAACAGTTTTACACATTTCTGGCTCATCAGTTGATTTGATGTCATGTAGCACAAGTTTTGAACTGGCAGAGGCAGGTTTCTTTTTTTGCGCCAGAAAAATATGTCTATGTTTTTTATAATAATATACAAAATCCATTTTACTGTTGTCACCTTTTGCATTAAAGTGCAGTGTATTCTATGTGTTGTTTGCTTTAGGCTCACAGGGCACTTTCTGTGGAGGAGGAAGCAACGGTTTTATCAGTATGGGCAATTTCATCGTTATGTGGGTCCCTGCGTCTTGAGCATGTAATTGTTATTTTTATTGAAATTTCATCATCTTATATATATATATATACTTGTGCAATTTAATGTGCTTCTAGACAATAAACAATGTCCCCTTTCCATGTCTTCACACAGGTATTGACAATATTTACTGGTGCTCTGCTGGAGAAGCAAATTGTGTTTGTGTGCTCTAATCTGGTTCGTATATTATATGTGGTTGCATATTACTCTATTTTGAGGTTGCTTATCTGTACTTGCTAGTTTATATTAGTCATTCAGATCGGCTGTCAACACTTACCCAGCTACACTTGTAAATGTTAGGAATTCAGAACACAAACACACGAAGCAGTAAAACAGAAATCAAAGAACACAAGGATTTTACGTGGTATCTCACACTATGCGTGTGAACTAATCCACAAGGGTAACTAGGGTTTTGTATTATTAAAAAAAAGGGGTGATTGGATGGAAACAGGGTTTTGTATTATATTAAGTGATAAAATTTACAAGTACAGCAGATTAATTATAAACCAGAATTAGGGTTAATCCCTTTGCTAAACTTGTTGGACAAGTCTCTTAACAAACTGGGCCCAGGTTAGGGCTGGCCAGACTCTTTCCCCTTTTCTCTAATTTTTTGCTGTCCATAATTGTTTGGGCCACTATGGGCTGAAGACAATAGATCACCAACAATCTCCCACTTGGTGTCTTCGGACCAAAACTGCAACCCCCTCTCTGTTCTTCTGTAGATGATAAATGATTAATCCCCCTAAACTTCTACACTCCCTAGTTACCCCCGTATCCTTAACATTACTCCTAGAGAACAGCTGAAGTTATGCAAAACTTCAGCTTTTCCAGCACCATGGGTATGGTGAACATATTTGCTGGATTCTCGGCACCTAAGATGCTCTTCAAGCTAATTGTTCCATTACTGATCAAGACTCTCACGAAGTGATACCTCATCCCGATGTGCTTTGTCTTGCCATGATAGACTGGGTTTTTAGCAAGTTTTACAGCATTCTCATTGTAACAATACAGTGAGTAATTAGCTTGCTTTTTACCCAATTCTTCAAGAAAAGTCTTCAACCATACTAACTCCTTACTTGCTTCAGCAACAGCCATGTACTCGACTTCTGTTGTTGATAAAGCTACACTTTTCTGAAGTCTGGACATCAAGCTCACTGCTGTTCCTCTGACTGTGAAAACATACCCTATAGTGCTTTTAAACATCCCTTTACAACCACCCAGATCAGCATCTGTATAACCTCTAAGAATAGCATCGTTCCTTTTGAAACATAAATCCATCTTTTGTGTACCTTTCAAGTATCTGAGTATCCACTTGACAGCTTGCCAATGTTCTCTACCTGGATCTGACATAAATCGACTAACAACTCCAACGACATGAGCAATATCAGGTTGAGTACAAACCATGGCATACATGAGACTCCCAACCGCTGATGCGTATGGAACTTTAGTCATCTTTGATCTTTCTTCTTAAGATTTAGGAGACTGATCTTTGGTAAGCTCTAAATGAATTCCCATTGGAGTATTTCTAGGCTTGGTCTTTTCATTATTTATTTTGAATCTTCCCAACACTTTCCCTATGTATTTCTCCAGGGACAATTTTAAAGACTCATCTTTATTTCTGTTTCCCTAATACTTGTTTGGCTGGACCCAAGTCTTTCATCTCAAATTCCCGGCACATTTCTTTCTTCAACTTGCTAGTTTCTTTCATATGAGGGACCGCGGTTAATAAGATAGGCAGTGGTTCTTATTGCATCTTCCCATAACATCTTTGAAAACCCTGCATTTATTCTCATACTTCTGGCTCTCTCATTTAAAGTCCTGTTCATCCTTTCTGTGACTCTATTTTGCTGACGAGTGCCCGGAACCGTCTTTATCATCGAATACCGCGTTCAACACAATAGCTAGTGAACTCTGAGCTAATGTATTCCCCTCTGTTATTTGACTTCAAACACTTCACCTTCATATTAGTTTCAAGTTCAACAACAGCTTTCCATCTTTTAATATCATCAAATACTTCAAGTTTGCTTTTAAGAAAATAGACCAATATTTTGCGTGTGTGGGGTCGTCTATGGAAGTCACATAATACTGGAACCCCTTAAGGATGCAACACGTGTTGGGCCGAACACATCTATATGAATAAGCTCTAGCTTCTCGTTTTTTGGTGCTTTCCCTGTCTTCACAATGGATACCCGTTTTTTCTTGCTGCAAACACAAGGTTCACAGAATTTAGTTTCAACCTTTATAAGATCAGGAAGTTTTCCTCTTGCAACAAGCATCTTCATTCCTTTTTAACTCATGTGACCAAGCCGTTGATGCCACAACTTGGATAGACCTGCTCCTTTAGTTACTGCATTTGCACCTCCTGTAGAAATTTCAACCATATACAAAGTACCCCTTTTCCTTCCCTTGGCAATTACTATGCTACCCTTGACGACCTTCCATTGTCCTCTCGTGAACGTAACATCATAACCCTGGTCATCTAATTGCCCAATGGAAATCCACTTTTTTTCTCAACTTGGGAACCACCCTGACATCTTTCAATGTCCAAATTGTTCCCAAGTTGGTTTTCAAATCAATGTCACTCACCCCTGTAATATCCAAAGTTTGGTTATTAGCAAGACTTTGAGTATCGAAGTTCCCTTTTATGAGATACTTCATCTTTCTCGAGTCTGAGATAGCATGAAACGATGCTCGTGAGTCCTTCTGATTAAAAAATACTTTATTAGACGCGGAAGGTTTCTCTTACATGTTTGACAATGCTTTCATAATCCCACTAGCAGCAGTCTCTTTCACGATATCAAAAGTCACACTCGTAGTCAGTGTGCACCGGATGACAGCTAGGGCTTTCCTGTCTAGGTCAGCCCAGTCTTCATCTTTATATCCTTGGGTTTCTTGTCTGCCAAACATGGAAAAAGATCTTTCGGACATAGCAAGTCCTCAACTTGCATCTACCACTATCCAAAATCCTGCCCATCAAACTTCTCGATCCTAATCTTTCCCTCCTCGGACATCATCTATACGGATTACCAGAAAAGAAGTGTACAAAAAATTGCAGCAACAATATTCAAAACAGAATCTGAGTAGCTGGGGTGGTAAGGTTTGCGGCGGCTGTGTTGGTGTGTTCTTTGTGATTCAGAAGCTCAGATACCAGTTGTTAGGAATCCAGAATTAGGGTTAATCCCTTTGCTAAACTTGTTGGACAAGTCTCTAACAAACTGGGCCCATAAGGGTTAGGGCTGGCTAGACTCTTTCCCTCCTTTTCTCTAATTCTTTGATGCCCATAATTGTTTGGGCCACTATGGGCTCAAGACAACAGATCACTAACAACAAAGGGTGCAATGTAGGGATGAGCGAAAAAAACGAAACCGAACCAGTACTGGTACTGATTCGGTACCGATGGGGATTCATGATCGGTATTTTGGGATGGAATCGGTTTTGGTATCAATCTGTTTGGTACCGGTTCAATACGGGGAGGCCGATTTGGATACCGAGTAATATGGAATAAGGATGTTTGGATACCGAGTAATATGGAATACGGATGGTCCCATTTAAGTATTGTTACTATATTTTGAAATTAGAGATACAGAGGCAACGCAGTCATTACAACACAGTGATTCCGGAGAGAAATAAAAAGTATATAAGGATATATATATATATATATATATATATAAGAAAAGTGAATATGAGGTTGTTCCCCATCAGATGGGAAACACCTCACATTCACTTTTCCCCTATAGATGGGCCCCCATGAATTTTATGATTAAAAAAACCAAATGTGAGGTGTTCCCCATCTAAGCTTGTTGATGCACTGGGGTACCACTGGGGTTTCACCCCATTTTCCGTACCGAGTACCATCCCTAGGGCAATGTACTGGAATATCTAGCGTTATTATTACATTTGGCGGGTCTGCCTTAATGCGGTTACTGTATAAATTAATTATGTTGGCATTTTATCATTTAGAAAGTGCTTTCTTCGTCGATTAATAAGTTTTTTATGTACTGAACTCATTTTTTGCATCTCAGGGAATATTGTCTGCTTCAGTCTTGTCAATTATTCCTCTGATTCGTCCCTACCAATGGCAGAGTTTCTTTATGCCGGTATCGTGTATAAGAATCTTTTTAAAGTTTTTTAGGCACACCTGCTGCTATAGCAGCATCTGTGGAATTAAAGTTCAATTTAAATTGCTTCAGGTTTTGCCTAATGACATGCTGGACTTTTTGGATGCACCTGTTCCTTTTATAGTAAGTTTTTAGTTAATTAATTATGTGAAACAAAGTTTTAAGATTTCAACACCACAAAGTAAAGGTCTAAGTTTAAACAATTCAATCTCTTCTCACACCTTCTAACGCAAAAAACCATGCGAACAAGTTAAGATACCGTTATGTTGTATAAAGATATCCTTTTTCTCCTACACTTTTACTTTATCTATTGTTTTATTTGATTTTTGACTAACTAAATTATGTGGACCAGGTTGGTGTGAAGAGCAAAACAGCTGAAGTACAATCCAAGTCAGGAAACATAATACTTGTTGATGCAAACAAGAACCAGGTGAACATTTAATGATCTTTTTTCGAAGTGCCAAATCCGTCATGCCTCAAATTGTTTATCAAATATCTTGCATCTTTTCTGGTGTCCTTGATTTTATTTATTTTCACTGGATCTTTCATAAAGTCGAAGTTACAACCCATAGGTTGCCTGAGTATTGCATAATAATTTCTTTTTTTCTCCTTAATTAGGTCAAATCATCATCAATACCACATTTTCCGCAGTACAAAGACTTGTATGCTGCCTTGACTCCATATCATGCTCAGCTTGTGGGAGAAAGTTACTTAGGGAGAAGACGTCCGGTCTATGATTGCACAGATGTGCAGGTATTACATACCCCGTGCTTGTAGTCTCTTATATCCTAGCTTATGCTGAAAAACTTGTTACCAACATTCTATTGCTGGCAGTGGTGTTAAAGTCAGACAAATCGGCCGATATTTGCAAATTGGTGGTCGGCCGATCCAAGCAGGGCATAATCGGGCTAGGTAATTGGTCAGGGGGTAAACTTTTGAAAATCGGTCAAAGGTAGTCAAAGAAATAAAAAAAATGTATTTACATAGTATTAGTAACTTGTAACTAATTTTTATAGGTTTGAAGTATTTGAAGAATTATATCTTTCTTTATAAACAATTATGTTTATGCTTCTAGTCTATTTCTATACATATTATTTAATAAAATTAGTATTTTATATAAAGATTTCAAAAATTTCAATCCAAATACTCTTCGATTTGTTTGAGTACTCGCCCAAGGTCCCCGGTCGATCCGACTCAAGTAGCGATTTTTGCACCCTTGCTTGTTGGTATATTAATATCTCCGTTGATTCCGTTTGATTGTTGGAGCCACTGATGATTCCCCTTTACATTGTTTAATATTCTCTTATAATCTTAGTTTTCTCAAGGATTTAAATAAACGTTGTGGTTTTGATATCCACTGCATTTAAATAAACTTTGCTGTGATTGTTATTGAACACAGGTAGAAGCTGCAAAGGGATTTCTCAAAGTACTGCGATCTTACTTGGATTCACTATGCTCTAACCTACGTTCTCATACTATTACAAATGTTCAGTCCAATGATGATAAGGTTTCTTTCTCCCCAGATTTGGATACATGTTTCATCTATTAGTAATATAATGTAAAGTGCCTTGTTTCGTATCTGTTCCAAATGGCTGTCTGTATACGGTTAGGGGAGACGATTATAATTAATTTTCTGAAATAGTAGTTACTTTAAATGCTTGCAATAAAAAAAATCTGTTACTTCCAATGATCTTGGATTTAAAAAGCGCGCGCTAGGCGCAAGCCTTGGAACTTTTTGGTACCTAAGGCGCAGGGTGTACAGAAAGCGAGCTCTTTTGGATTAAGTCTAGGCGCTAAAAAGCGCGAGCTTCTTGTACACAACAAAGATTTTTCTTCTTAATTAGTAAAAGAAAATTTCCTTATCGGTTCTTTTTCAACAAGAATGATTTTTTATTTCTTCTTCCTCAACGAGACCAACAATCTTTTGGGGGTTTCATTTCAAACACCATATTTGATCAAATCCGGACTTAAACGAGGCTCTTAATGATTGTCTTTTGGAATTTATTGTGTTATAAATACTATATAAATAATTTAAATTTTTTTCGTAAGTGTGTGCCTCACGTAGGAAAAGCTAGCCGCTTTTGCTCTTTGCGATGCGAAAATGGACTCTGGTTCTTGTGTCTGCCCATCGCCTTTTAAAACCGAGCCAATGATTGAATGTTGCACTGCTACCTCCTTGTCACAATTCACAATACATCTATGTCACACACATCTATGTCACACACAATATGGCCAGAAAAGAAACACAAGCCCATTAACAACATTACTTGATTGTTTGTTTAAAGTTTACTATATTCATGTTTCTTGTTTACTTTCCCCCCTCACACACACAAACTCATTTCAATTTCAAGATATATCATTCATCCTTGGATACTCAGAAATGCTGTTTTTTTAGTTTTATTTGAAATACGTGCATACATACACTTCTTTCTAAGGAATACATTGTGCATAACATCTGGAGTTATCAAGCATGTGGTCATTGAAATTCGTCTACTGAAATGAAGAGCTTAAAAGCACATTTTTTACAGTTTGTCTTACTCTCCCTTTTATTGAACATCAGGTATCATTGCTTTTGAAGGAAAGTTTCATCGAGTCTTTTCCAAGCCGCGATCGGCCATTTATGAAGGTATGCTGGTTTAACTTTCTATAGGTTTGTGTTCGTTGTAATTTGTTATGTTGCTATATTAGAAAAATATGCTGTTGTTCAGCTCAAGCGTTTGTTTTTATTCCCTAACCAACTGAAAGTTTAGCATACTAAATGCTATAAACTTTTTCTTCGTCTTTCCTATGACAGCTGTTTGTGGACACACAACTCTTCTCTGTACATACAGATCTGGTGTTATCTCTTTTCCAAAAGGATTAGCAGCTGTGGAAGTTTGACGTTGTAAGGTGTAGTTATATAGGTTGAGCGCAAGTTGTATAAGTTATAATAGCTGTCACGGGATCAAGTATATTATAAGTGGTTTCTATTTGTGCGATGTATGCATGCAAGTTGCTCCCCTTGTCCCATTTTATTTCACATGGCTATATGAAATGAGTGACGACGTATTATGATGATGTTGGGGATCTTTCATAAGCATCAGGAGCGTTGTTTAGATATTTGGAGCAATAAACTAGTTTGTACGCAGTGTAAGAAATCATGTTCTATTGTTGTAGTACTTGACTTTTAATCGTGGGAATTTATAGGTTGGGAGCATAATGTTTAGTGTGTTTTTATGGCCTCTTTCTTGTGAAAATATATAAGTACTAGTGCTCAGACCCGTCCAATGGACGGGTAATCTCAAAATATATTAATCAAGGGTAAAAACTTTGAATTGAAGTTTATTAAATAGATACTGAATAAAATTAAAATACCTAAAAATTAAGCATAAAACGTTAAATCTAGGTAACTTTTTTTTTTCAACTTTAGTTAAAAAAGTTATTGTAATTTGCTATATCTAAAAGACACACACAAACCACAATTTTATACTATAATTACGAAAACTAAAGAAGGAAACATATGAAAATTAACTCCATATAAATATTGAATCTGGTTAACCAATTTTTATTCAACTTTAGTTAAATAAAAAATTAAAACTAAAGAAGGAAACATATGAAAGTAACTCCATATAAATATTGAATTTAGTTAACCCCCTTTTTATTCAACTTTAGTTAAATAAAAAATTGGTAGTTTGTTATAAATCTAAACTTAAGACAAACACAAATAACAATTATAAATTATAATTCTGAAAACTAAAGAAAAGTATATAGTTTGAAAAGTACATATCAATTCATCAACAAAGACTATCTCGATCGTTTTGATTTTCTTTAGGTTGTTCCACTCCGAAACAGTCTATACATGCACAACACGGAGTCGAAGAAGCCATGATAAACCTATAATGGACAACAAACTAAATTAAATTAATAGAATAATAATAAATTCAATGTTAAATAATAATAATAATAATAATGGTTAAATATGAACAAATAATATTAATGATAATTATAATATTTTTTTATTAAAGAAAATAGAGGATTAATGAGGAAGAGTTTTAAGCTAAAAGGGATTAGGGTTAGATTATAAATAGATTATATTTAAAAATCTATG
>JANDBE010000041.1:158579-169882 GCA_024320915.1 Erigeron philadelphicus
AATTTAGATAGTTGATTTTCGGTGAAATTTCGGTCAAAACCACCGAAAATTTCGGAAACGATATAAAAACCGAAATTCAAAACCGAAATTATGTCCCACCACCGAAAACCGAAATACCACCGAAATTTCACCGAAATTGATAACATAGGTTGATCCCCAATCTTGATAAGAAGTTGGCTCTGATGACCGAAACTTGTACTGTGCAGTTTGTGATGAGAGTAAGGTTAACATAAATGATGTACTTTTGCTTTTAGGGTACTGAAAGTTCGATTCAAAAGAAGGCTTACAAAGTTCTTTCAACAATCCTTGAGGTATTATATTTTGCACATCAAATAATAGATGGAAAACATGCCAGTTGTTGCGATATCTGCTAGTTCATTCAATGTCACCTCATAGCCTATTCCTTTTATAAACATAGTTCTATATATATTTTTTTTGTCATTGGAAGTGATACAAACTAATTATCTGAATAATCTTGAAATTTTAATTTTACCTTTTTTTTCGCTTGGCCAGCATAGTGATGGTTTCATAGTAAGAAAGCTTGAAGTGCTGCTCTCGTTGATGTTTGAAGTGATGCATTCATGTCATTTTTCAGCCAAGCGGCACAGACTTGACTGCTTATATTTTTTGATCGTCCATGTCTCAAAGGTAACAACCAACAGAAGTGCATTTAGTTAAGAATTCCACTTATGTGCATAAACTACTTCTCTTGCAGGATGGATCGGAACAGATGAAGCGTGAGGTTGTTTCTTCTTTTCTGACTGAAATTGTACTCGGACTTAAAGAGGTAACATCTAAGCTTGTAATATATTTATAGGGGTCATATATAGGTTTTATGTCAAATAAAACAAGTATTAAAGTAAAACAAATAAAACAATAGGTTTCTCTTTACATCACTGTGCATCATGAAAATCATTGTGCATCAATTACAATTACTTCATGAATCTTCGTGCATCAATTTAACCATGATCTACGGGTCAAGATCTTGTCCTATTTGTTTCACTTTAATACTTGTTTTACAATACCCAACCCTACATATATATATAAGGTGGTGTTGTCACACACTTAAGTTGGGTGAAATCCCTCACATGCTAATTTTTTAATCCATAAATGTTTAATGAATAAATAATGGGCCCCCATGTTTTTTATGGATGAAAAAATTAGCATGTGAGAGGGATTTCACCCAACTTAGGTGCCTAACAGCACCACCTTCACTTCTCCCCCATATATATATATATATAACATGATAGAAGTGTAGAAAAATTGCCTGCTCTAGCTTACTTTTGCTTTGTTTAACATGGCTGACAATTTCTTTGGATTTTGTGAATTACAGGCTAACAAGAAAACAAGAAATAGAGCATATGAGATAATTGTTCAAATTGGTCATGCCTGTGGAGATGAAGACAAGGGTGGAAACAAGGAGAACTTGCACAACTTTTTTAACATGGTAGAGTCCTTTCCTGAAAGGACATCTTGTGTTACCTTGCATGTGGAACGGTGGTTTTCATTTTGGTTGCTAATCTTGGTGTAGGTTGCTGGAGGCCTTGCTGGCGAGACCCCTCACATGATCAGTGCAGCCGTCAAAGGCATAGCTCGATTGGCTTATGAGTTCACTGATCTTCTATCCACAGCTTTTAGTGTTCTTCCATCCACATTTCTTCTTCTCCAGAGAAAGAACAGAGAAATAAGTAAAGTAAGTACATTTGATTGTGAACCTTAGCTGGTTTAAAACCTTCATTAAGTGAACCAAGATAAAATTTTAGAGCATATGCATTAAACCAAGGAGATATATGATAGAGAAATTTGGTAGCTATGTGTTTTATTTAGGGTTTAGTTTCAGGACCATATTTTTTGTTGCAGGCCAATTTAGGTTTGCTAAAGGTATTAGTTGCCAAATCTCAAGCTGAAGGGTTGCAAACTCATATGAGGGGCATGGTTGATGCCCTGCTGAACTGGCAAAGCAGCAACAACAATCATTTAAAAGCAAAGGTTAGATTAGTTACTGTATACCTTCATTTATTAAGTTAATGATAGGTAGTTTCTAATGCTGTTTCTAAGTATGTCCATTATTGATAAAAGTTGTAAGAGAGTATGGTGGCTATAACCGTTGGATGATCATATGTTCTACAGGTGAAGGTGCTCCTTGAAATGCTTGTCAAGAAATGTGGGATTGACTCTGTTAAGGAAGTTATGCCTGAAGAACATATGAAGCTGCTCACAAATATCAGAAAGGTTTGATAATCACTATATATAAATTTAGTTAAAGCCTAATCAATAATTCAATATAGATTACCAGTGACTGTTGAATTGCAGACACAGGATCGAAACGAACGGAAGCATGCTGCTAACACCGAGGAAAACAAATCTCGTCTATCAAAAGCAACCACCTCCAGGTTCTGTCAGACATTAACCATAATGCCACCAACACGTCCTAAAAATGCTCTTGGTCCCACATTATTATTACCGCTAAACTTTATACTTCAAGTCTATTTAGGCACAAATGGTGTTTGGGTACAAGGTTCTAATATAATCTCTATTAAATACTGTTATTGATAATCAATTTGTGCTTTCACAGGATGAGTAGATGGAATCACACAAAAATATTTTCTGATTTTGGTGATGAAGAAGACAATGGGAAGTTTGAAGAAATGGATACCAAGACGTTTTCTGGTCGTCATAGACTGCTTAACTCTAAAAAATCTTCATTCAGGTGTGTGCCTGGACACAAATATGTTTCTTACTTCAATTCTATGTTCATGTGTGCAAATTGATTTTTACCGACACACCCCTTGTGAAGTGAAAGGGATCTTTTGCTTCTCCTTAGATGAATACGCAATTAAGTGAACAAATCTGCAGGTCTAAGAGAGCAGAGAAGAGCTTGCCGGAAGACAATTATGACGAGTTACATGATGAACCTCTTGACTTGCTTGACCGTCAAAAGACAAGATCGTCTCTAAGATCATCTGAGACTTTGAAAAGGAAGCTACAATCCAATGATGAGCCAGAAATAGATGCTGATGGACGGCTTATTATTCGGGAAGATGAGAGCACGTTGAATAGAGACATGCCTACAGGGCCGGACTCTGATGCGATGAGTTTAGCAGGTAGTAACGTGTCAGTTAACTCACGAAGAGCAGATAAACGCAGGAAGACAACTAAGTCAGGTTGGGCGTATACGGGTTCTGAATACTCAAGCAAGAAGGCAGGTGGAGATTTGAAGAGGAAGGGTAAGCTTGAGCCATATGCTTATTGGCCGCTGGATCGCAAGATGGTTAGCCGCAGACCTGAGCATCGGGCAGCTGCAAGGAAAGGCATGTCCAGTGTGGTAAAGATGTCAAAGCGGCTTGAGGGACAAAGTGTCTCTAATGCTTTATCCATGAAAGCATTGAAAGTTAAAAAAGGCAAAAAGAAGAGCAACCAGAAGCAACGTGGGTAGTTTGCCTTATTTTTGAAGGGTTGTGAAAGGAAGATGCAAGTCTTGGCCTACCATTTTTTATTTATTGGGTCATATTTTGGTTCTGAATGTATACAAAGATACTGAAGCTTTTTAAGATGTCATTAGTAGAGCTGTTTTGTTATACCATTCATCTTCATGTAACGTCTAGTTGTCAGATTCTAATAGTTTGGAGATTAAGCTGCATTTTATTTGTTCATACAAAACGAAAATGACTATAAAAATAATGACACCATCCAACAAACACGTAATTCAAACAATTGAACTGAACATCGTTAAAAATCCAACAATATATTCATCTTGGAAGAAGTGACAAAGTACATATGGAACCAACAGTCAAGGTGAAGGTCATCATTAGATGGGATAATACAAGAAAGGTGACAGTTAGCAGCTGTATAATTTGTCCTCAATCTTCCATTGTTTCTCTTTCTCGACCACTGTTTAATCAACAAAAACTGCAGGAACAAGGGAAAAACCTATCTTAATAGGGAAAATATGTTTCTGGAACCTGTAGACATCAAACTACAAATGTTGTAATCTTATTATTATAGTTTCATATAATGTTTTGTCAACTACATGCTAAATGCTAGTAACACTATTTCTCAATTTGTTTTAATAAACTCGTACATCAAAACCAAAAAAAAAACTAGAATTTCATGTGTTTTCCTTACAATCCAAATTGTTTGTAGGCATGCTTAAAGTAGTCTGCAGCACCAACTATTGGAAAGGCGCAAATAATATTGACGAATTGTGCCCCCCAAATCCAAATGAATTAGACAAGGCCACCTTGACTTCCAGTTTCTCTTTCTTTGGACCCACCAGTACTTTCGTGTCCTGTGAATGATCGCTATGTTAACCCATGAAATTTAATCAAGCAAACAAATGTAATATTCCATTTACTAACAAACTATTAAACGAATACAAATTGATCATATTGAATTGATCATAGCCATGGGAAGTTCGTTAATTTGGATGTTGTATATCCTATACTATAACAATTAAAAAAAGTCAAAAGAAATAACAGAGAACAATTCATACCACGCCTTCATCTGGATTTTCAAGATTAATATTTGGATGAATCCAACCTGTTTGTATTGCCTGCAAGGTGCCAAAGAAGCATCAAAACCATATCCATTTATAAGAAAAAGAGGCCTCAAATAGATTAAAAAAGAAAAGAAAAAAGAAGACAAGTTGACTTGTTTGACCAACATACGAAAATCAACGCTCGAAAAATGTCCACATAAAAACCATTAAATTTATCGTGTATATTTTAGACAAACATATCATCACACATTGTTCTTATATCAAGAAGACCCAGTAGATAATGGAAAGCAATGGACTGGGTACCCTTTCCTTAAAAAGGCTAAGGTTAACAGAAATTATGGGTATACCTTTTTAACACAAGTGGTGATACAAATTTTTTAGGGAATAACAATTCACAATGGTCATTAAAACACTCAATCAGTGTGAATTCACCTAAACCATTCCTAGTGTGCTTTTCTAGTAGTTGTACTCTGACTTCCTATTACGTGTTTCATGTTGCTTTTCAACCAAATTTCACAACTGGTTACAAGGATTTAAAAAACAAAAGCAAGATTATTGGGTCTAAGTGAATAAACGCTAAAGGTCCCACAAGATTATTCAAAGCAGCACAATGGCATGCCACATCTTAGAAGGTACTTTATTATTGGGTTAGAAATCAAGTCACATTTAGATAGGACCTAGTATGCATTATAATTTCTACAACCATTCACTAAAATTTCAGCCGTGTCATGCAAAGAACCTAATGCACATAATTGTTCTTTTCCATGAAAATTTACCATGCTCTTACTAGATATCACTACTAATGACGCCTAACTGTAAAAAACCACTTAACCTAATCATACTCTATTTCCAGCACATATTAAGGAAAACCAAATATAAAATGAATTACTGCATTACCTGTATAGTTGCAACAGCTTCCACAGCACCAGCTGCTCCTAGGAGGTGACCTATCATAGACTTTGTAGAGTTCACTCGCAGCTGCAAGCGTTAAAATGTTAATTATGAAGTCAACAATAGAAAAGACATCGCTTTCACTGAAATATTGATGCTTGTAATTAGTCATACCTCTTGGTTCTGGCCAAAACAATGAAGAAGCGCATGGTATTCCTTAAGGTCTCCAGCTGGTGTTGAAGTAGCATGTGCATTTATGTAGTTCACATCTTCCCTTGCCACCCCAGCCTGAGATAATGCCTTCTCTATGCATAAGATCACACCAGCACCTGTATCAGATGAAAAGGAGGAAACCCATTACCAGACTTGCAAAAAATGCAGTTATCCTGCATCACACACTCTTGATGTGAATTTCTATCAAAGGACATACAGAACTATATCCAAAATGTTGCACCGTAGTATCTATAACTAGATTGGATTCTGTTCCCCCATCAAATCTTGCATACAGATGAAAACAATTTACACATAAAGATGTAATGCCGCTACCTTGGGGATGAGGCTCTGTCATATGATAAGCATCACAAGTGAAGCTTCCACCCAGAAACTCTGCATAGATTTTAGCACCCCTTTTCTGTACAATACCAGAACTTAATCAATTGTTAACACATGTGACTAGCACATTTTTATGTTGTGGTTGTCACTTAAAGGATCACCAATCTTTACTTAAAAGGTGAGTAAAAGTATTAACTTGATACAAACCTTGGCATGCTCAAGTTCTTCCAACAATAGGACTCCAGCTCCTTCTCCCATAACAAATCCATCACGGCCCTGTTTTAATAACACAGCAAATAATGTCTTCCAACACTTAAAACATGTACAGAGAAACGGTAAAAAAAAAAATCAGTTCACAAGTCTTGGTGTATAACTCATGAAGTTACATACACGAATCACATAGCTTTACGCAGTAGAATAAACATTTTTAAACGGCATAAGTTAAAAACTAAGACCTTTTGACACATGAAATTCTTCTTTCCAAGTGATGTTCTAAATCATGTTCAGCACGGTAGCTTCCAAAAAGTATAAAGAATACCAAAAATGTTAATTAAATAGATCTTGTAAACATTACCGAATCCCATGGGCGAGATGCTTTAGCAGGCTCACTGTTCCTCTCAGATAAAGCTCTGCATGCCACAAATCCTCCCAATCCTACACCAATGGTTAATGTCTTAGTGTTGATATTCTATGTTAACAGCTATACCAGAAGGAAAGAATAAAAAAAGCCAATACCTATAGGTATAATGACAGCATCCGAGCCACCACAAAGCATCATGTCCTGCAAGTTTCTTTACACTTTCAGCAGAAAAAAGCACGTGATAACTAAAATTGTGGATTTTTGTATCTCATATTTAACAAAAGCTACAGTATCACAGACACAACAAAAAAAAGGAAGAAAGGAGAGTGAGAGAGACAAAAGGTACTTACAGCTTCACCTCTAATAATGTGATTTGCTGCATTCAATATGCAGAAGTTGCTTGTTGCGCAGGCTGTAGAAATGGAATAGTTTGGACCCATCCATCCCTGAAGAATAATATGCAAACAAGCAATTAGAATGATGTCTAAGGGTTTAGTCGGCGGATGATTGAATTTAGCTCACCAGGTCCATAGCCAGCATTGCAGAGCCCATATTGGTAGTGGCAAAGGGTACGCAGAAGGGATTCATCTTCCTGTAGGAAACCCTCAAAGCTTCTATGGCATCGTTGAAGACCTAAACAATATATACAGTGAGTAGGTAGTAGAATAAAATGTAAAGTAACAGAAACAGAGAAGAAACAAGATGCAAAATACCTTCATACCGCCCATAGCGGAGCCGATAAGAACCCCACATCTGGACTTGTCAATGTCGTCCATATGATCTTGAGTAATGCCGCCATCTGCAAGGGCTTTCTTGCCAGCAGTAAGCATGTAGAGCATAAACCTGTCCATCCTTTTGGAGAGTTTTGGGGCGACCCATCCATTTGTAGAGAAATTTTTGATCTCGCCAGCAATGCGCTGTAATAAATAGAGAGAGAGACAGAGGGGTCGGTGTGTGTGGTTAATACAATCAGAGAATGGATGAAGGAAGGAAGGAAAAAGGGGCATACGGTGGGATAGGTGGAACAATCGAAGGCCTCGATTTGAGAAATGCCACTGACACCGTCGAGCAAATTATTGTAGAAATCAGTAGGATTGTTGCCAATGGGGGTCTCGACACCCATTCCAGTCACAACCACCCGCCTTTGTTTAGTTGGGGGTTTCTTTTTAGTTGTCATCTCCTCCTCCATTGAAGGTTGAATGGCTATAGCCATTATTGCCTCACCTAATTATAATAATATATTTTATTACTCATTTATATATAATTTAATAATCTAGGGGAAGGGAAAATCAATCAATCAATTTCATTCACCTACACAAATAAATCAGTAGTAGTAGAAAGTAGAAAGGGAATTAAACCTGAAGAACGAGGACGACGCCAACGACGGGTGGAGAATCGATGATGGCATGGACTTGAACTTAAACTATAACAAGAAGACATAAAACCTCCTCCTGCTGCTGCTGCTGCTAATACTAATTGGTTATTACTAATACTAACAGCAGCTTTAGCTTTAGCTTTTGGTATGAACCTCCTCCTGCTTCTGCGGCTACTAACCATGTTATTACTAGTTGTAGATGAAGAAACAGACATGCACGCGGCTACTAACCATGTTGCCACTACCGTCGACCCTACCATCTCTCCCTCTCTTTTCTCTATTTCTTATACTATTTAATCAGTTTTTCTTCCTTCTCAACCAAAAACTTGATATGTAATCAATCAATTAATCTTCCTCGGTTATATATATATATATATATATGTATTGTTGTCGTGATGATGGTGACGGCGGAGAGAGAGCAGCAGAGAATGGACGGTAAGGGGTGGTTTTTCAAAGGCGTTAAATCTGAGAGTATTAAAGAGAGAGAAAGAAAGAAAGAAAGGTGTTTAAAAATAACCAAAATGGAAGATAAATAAAACACATGTCAACAAGACGACGAAGATGAGGAGGAATACATCATATATTTATTATTATTAAAATTCAATTTTTTAGATTTATGAACTGAATGAATTTCAAACGTATTGTAAAAAATGTAATTTGAAACACAAAATTAGTGTGGACGGAGTGAGTGGAAATTAAATATAACCATGGCAGATATCTGAGTGACTCCTCTAACACACTTCATTTGGGCCCCACCATCTTCATATGACAAATGTCGCCCACACTTTACAAATCACTTTCTTTATTAAACGTTTTATTTATATTGTTGTCAAACTTACCTTGAAGTTGTCAAAAATAACGTTTTCATCCTCTGTTTTTTTTTTTCTTTTTTTTTTTCGGAGACTTTATCGCGTTGAAAACAATTTAAATAGTCAAAGTTAAAGAAATTATGACCATTGGATTATAATCAATGGTTAAGATTTAAAAAATGATCAATGAATTTTGGTCTTTGTTTTTAATTTAAGAGTCAAGATTCTCTTAACTTAACTTAATTTAGGGAAATAACTTGATAAAATTCTCTTTCATTTTTCTTATTGTCCAATACCACTATAGTCGATGTTAGTTACGTCACCTGTCCTTTTGACTAACAAAAGGTAGTGATTCTCTGTTAAAGCCATTACGTGCATTGCACTTTGCACGTGACGGTGTTTTCATACTATTGCATCTAAAACATTATCTCCTACTTTTCTATGTTCGTCAGTAGGGATGAGTTCGGTACAAAAATCGTACCGAACCGACTATTACCGATACCTAAAACAACTCAAAGTTAGAACCAAATACCGTACCAATTATATGAATACGATACCAAATGTGGTATATCGGGTTTGATACCCAACAATACCACATTTTCACTTGCCAAATTCCTAATGAAGGCTTCCTTTAATTTGTATTTTAATGATCTAGATAATATACCATATACTTGTGGTATAAGAGAACTATAGGTATACTTAAAATTGTCTATAACTTAAATAATTGTATAAAGTAAATAAAAAAATGTGCATTACATTAAAAAAAAAACTATATCTTTGATTTTTTGTTAAATAAATACTTTAATAAAAAAACCAATACATATAAATAAACATTGAAATTTTTAAAAAATCAAATTGAAGGAAACTTGAAACTAAAAGGGTATTAAATAAACTTAATAATAAAGTGAAAATTTGATCCATATTATATACCGTATTAAAAGGAATGAAACGATAAACACTTAAGCAGGCTGATAGGTAACTGCTTAGCTGTCTCCTAGGTGCTAGCTTGGTAAATATTTTTTTTATAACTATATATATCTAATATGTCAAATTTTTTAACAGGTTCATTATTTTTATATTAGAGTTTTTTATATTTCTTTCATTTTTATTCTTTTGATTTGACTCATTTTTATTTTTAATAAAATTTTTATTTGCTTTGCTTTTTAGATTCTTTTAAGAAAATAAATTTAATTTAATATGACAATATTTTAGGCAGGGTTAATCAATTGTTTTTTTTTTAATGGTTTTTCTTATATTTCATTTTTTTTACGTCTCACCCTGTATTATCTTTGGGACTTTATCGCGTCGCAATTCTTTTTGGGTTTTTTATGCGCAACTATCTGTCTGTCAGTTTGTTTTTTTTTTTTATTTTAACATATATGCGTTTAATATATAAAGTTACAAACTTTTAAGCGGGTTTATCGAATTTGTTTATGTTTGATATAACAAATGTACATATATATATTTATAATCTTATTTATGTTTTCAGTTGTCTATCAACTTGTTTGATCTGTGCTTATCAACGGTTGCCCGACATCAAAATTCAACGTTGAAAGGGGAGTCCCGTAGGGGGATCCACTTTCTCCTTTTCTTTTTCTAATTGTTATGGAGGCTTTTTCCAACTGCATTCATCGAGCTTCTACACTGGGCCTTATCTCTGGATTACAATTGCCGAATTTTGGCCCAACCATGACGCATCTCTTGTATGCTGATGACGTCATTATACTTGGCTCCTGGTCCCCCACATACCTCTCAAACATATCACGAATCCTTCGATGTTTTAATCTAGTCTCTGGATTAAAAGTGAACTATCACAAATCCTCTTTCTTTGGTATAAACCTCTCTGCCGACAACATAAAGTCATCTAGTGAAATCCTTCTGTGTAAAGTTGGTCAATTCCCGGTTTCTTATCTCGGTCTAATGGTGGGTGCTAATATGAACCTGTTAAAAAATTGGTCATCCGTTATCACAACTTTTGAGAACCGATTATCCCTCTGGAAAGCCTCTACTTTATCACTTGGTGGTAGAATAACCCTCATCCGCTTCGGGTTTGACAGTCTCCCGTCTTACTTCTTCTCTTTGTACAAGGCTCCGGTATGTGTTATCTTTAAACTTGATTCAATTAGACGTTCTTTCTTTTGGGGGGGTTCGGTTTCAAATAAGAAAATTCCTTGGGTTTCTTGGGACATGGTTATTGCTTCTATTGAATCGGGCGGGCTTGGTGTGGGATGTTTACATCAAAAAAATCTTTCTCTACTTTCCAAATGGTGGTGGCGTTTTAAAAAAGAACCAAACAGTTTATGGGCACGTGTTATCACTCCACTACACGGTACATGCTTATCTTCGTGATATAGCCGGAACATTTGTAGTGATATCTTCAATGATACTTCACGATGATCAAATGGAAATCCTACCATTGTTATCATCATTTCCAACTTTGAACGTAGGTTTCATGATTACTCGTGTGTAATTCATGAATTAACAAGAAGTCTATTGTGACCTTGGATTTTTCATCAAAAGTCTTTAAGGATAATAGAACATGGTTATCGAACGCCTATGTGACACTGACCATGATTTATATTCTTTGAAGCAATCTTG
>JANDBE010000041.1:189033-200047 GCA_024320915.1 Erigeron philadelphicus
TATTAAATCGAGTAGATGGATACATTACATAGCCCGAACTAACTTTGTTAATAAGAATAAGCTAGTGAGAATATAAATTTGTAATCTCAATGTTTACATACACATAAACTAAACCATTAATAAATTAACTATGTAACTTATTCATACTAAATTTGCTTTTTTTTCTTTTTATTTTTTCCAAGTTGAAATAATTCTATTATTTTATTTGACGGAAAAGCTTCAACATTATTTCTCGAGAATCAAATATTATTATCTTAGTATACACAATTTTTATTGTTGGTTAAAACATGTAGAGTTAGTATTAAACAAATATTTCTCTCAATGTTAAGAATCAAATATCATTATCTTGTATACACAATTTTCATTGTTGGTTAAAACATGTAGAGTTAGTATTGGACAAATCAATCTACCAACGAGATTATGGATTTCTAACCTCTCACTTTCAATCTAGCATTTTACATAACTCAAATAATGAATAAACGTTTTTCGGTTGTGAATGATTATACAATAAAATATATTTTAACAATTACTAGAGCTAGTTGGGGGAGACTCAACACCATCAAATGCCGTTTTGCCTCTGCCCCTGTCCCTTATCACAAGTACATTGATTTCCAAATGCCTTCACATTTTATGCATAAGAAGCATACTGAAGTGACCGACAATGATCAAGTATTTGGAGTTTTGACATGTGTATCACAAACCGGCCATAGCAATGAATGTAGATGAGATCTACCCTTCTATTGTACAACTCGAAAGGTACCGGAAGTCATCCCCTAAAATATCATATCATACCTTTTTTGGAGTGAGATTATTTCAAGCTAGCTGAGGTCAAAATATAAAAATCAATCCCGGACCTTCCATCCATCAGTGGACATACGCAATATTGATTGAGTTGAACTTCATATTCACCAATGCTGTGTGGATTTAGATTAAATGTCATTGTATTATATTGTAATAGGCAAGAAATAATCGCAAGTTTAGTGTATGTCTTTAATGAGAGATCGAGTATGAAATCTCATGGGTGAGAAAATACTCCAGCTCTATGATACACACAAAACAAGACTACCTAGCCAAAAATAGAGGGCTAGATGCCTAAATCGGGCTAAGAAAAACCTTGCCCATCTCTTTGAATCTTTGACGGTATATGGCATCAACAAGATAAACGAGACTCAAGGAACTGATAAACGAGACTCAAGGAACTGGTGATAAAATTATGATATGGGCTTTGGCGTACACATTACAGTTCCAAGACAAGATAGATGTCCTGAATCAAGGTTCTTTCTCAATACCTGTTTGCTGTTTAAAAACACACTAGCTAACATATGATCGTCTTGTAATTGCCATTTAGTGAAACATGGAAAAGTTACTTAAATGTGACTAAAACGGGTGAGTTTTGACAAACCTTATCCTGATCAATTTCTTCCTGCAATAGCACAACAAGGAATTTCAGCTTACAACTTATGAGGTTATATACCCGCATTACCAATCTGGTTGGCGCTTGAAGAACTATGTACCCCTAAACTTCCAGATTAAAATCTAAGAACATCATATATAAATTAGGCCCCTTTATCGTACAGGATGAAATCACAACATTGGTAATCTAATTAACAGATGTGTCAATATCTTTTTCCAGCTAAAAATATCCCGAAACAGAGATCGATTTTCGATCAACCTATGTGTCATGTTTTCCATGCTAAGAACAAAAGTGTAGTAGCCAAAGATCTATTGATGCACAATATGTTGATCAAGTAAAATAGATACTAAACAAAATACTCCATAATAGAAAAAAACCCACCTCAGTCTATACAAACAGATGATTTTGGTTGTTGCTCCTCAAACAATGATTGGACTCTCTGCAAGGTGCACGAGTATCACATACAAATGCGTTCAAAACGAATAATGAAAAGAAAGATAATGATAATAATAAAGTGGGTTGACCTTAAGAGAAGTGGCAACTTCATCTAGCTTTTGTAGTATTGCAAACTCACCAACATGAGACAGAGTGTCATGCATAGGCGGTCTTAAGGGAGACATCTACATGGAGATAAAACAAAGTCAAGGACTTTGAAGAAGAAAAATATTCAATGTGGGGGTCAGTTTAGGATGTGATGAGGATACCCGTGGTGCAGGATATGAGTGGACATTTGTAGAAGAAGCAGCACCGTCTTGCGTTTGTCTAGAAAAGGATTCATTTCGCAAAGCTAAAAGGCGCATCAAAACGGCCTGGGTAATGATACAAAGGTCAACACATAACGAGGAAAGAAAAGAAAAAAAGGAGACAGAGGGATAGATAGAGTTACCTTTCTGAATGCTTGAGGATTAGCAATACCTTCGATTTGAACATGGTCACTTGGTGGTCTTGTGACACCAATATTCTCGATTCTGATAGAATAGACACCGTAACGAGACTGCAGATATCCTGAGTCAGTGTATGAGCATGACAGACCATCAGCAACAAAAAAAGATATATGCATTTTGTTTTGTAAATATATATATATATATAGATTACGAAATGAAGGTAAAAGATAGTGGATTATGAAAAGTTAAAAGAAAGAAGGAAAGAATACCTTGGTGAATGACAACATCAGAAACAGAAGCCAGCAAGACATGTTTCTCTTTGTTGAGAACACCAAAACAAGGGAAGGGGAGTGGCTTAGTAATCTGTAGGTAATAAGAAAAAGGGGGTTAATTATTATTACTGGGGCAAGTAAATGATATTAAAATTAAAGAGAGAAGGGTACTTAATTTGTAGACGATGGAATCGGGGGTGAGATAGAGCTTCCGGGAACGGAAAGTACGGCGGAGGATGTAACGGCGGAGGGGGGTGTAGAGGAGCATAAGCAACCCAAAACCCCATGCCAATATCATCACTAACGAGTACACTATCCATTGCGTTGTCTTTAGCTTTATAAAAGCTTCTTCTTCTTCTTTTGCTTGGAGGCAGGCAGAATACACTACTATTTCTTCTTCATCTTGTATGTCTTGTTGTTGGTAGTGGGATGATGATAATAAGCCTTTCTCCAGATGATCATCCTCTTCAACTACTTGTTGTTGTTGTGATTCCTCCATTATCAATGGATAACTGGAATGGAGTAACACACACAAAACAGACACACAAAAAAAAACCCTAAAATAATAATGATAAATATCTATCGGTTGTTTTAAGAAATAACTTGATAAAAACGCTAAAAATAAGAGGAAGGAAATGATAAAGGAAACAAGTACAGAATATGATATAATCAGTCGCTCTGCTTGTCTTGGTTAGATTAGAGGATGAGAGAAAAAGGGACTTGGGAGGAGGGGTTAATATGAATAATGAATAAACTACAGGGTTCTAATTTGTACAAAAATATTCTCTCTCCTGAAAATTGAAGGTTTTTCTTTTTCTTTCTTTTGTTTGGTATAAAACCCTAAACCCCTAATTATAATTGTTGTTGTTGATAGATAGATTTAGGAGATGATGAAGAAGAATACCAGTAATAATGTCGGTGGATCAGCCGCCGACGAAGAAATATTTGCTGCTTGTGATTTCCCTAGTCTTGGACTTCATCCTGCTTTATGTGACCAAATCCGAGGTTCACTATTCTCTTTCTTTCTCTCTCTTTGTATTTTAGATTTTATTATTTTGTTGGTCATCATATATATATATATATATATCATGATGATGAGATGATGATAGTAGTAGTTATAGTGTTTATCATTTAAATTTGACAAATAATTAATTAATTGCCAGACAGAATGGGATTTCAAGCACCAACATTAATTCAAGCTCAAGCTATTCCCGTTATCCTCTCCGGCAAACACGTGTATATTCCCTTCTACTCTATCATTTCTCCTCTTCTTCTTCATCTTAAACAAACCCGCTTATTATTATTATTATTATAGGCTTGTTAATGCTGCTACTGGCACCGGAAAAACTCTGACTTACCTGGCTCCTGTCATTCATCGATTGCAAAACCGCCAACCTAGAATTCTGCGTGCTGATGGTACTTTCGGTAATGTCTGCTTGCTTACCAGCATTCTCGTTATTTGTATAAGTCTTTTCCGTTTATTTTTTAGGTAAGATTTCCATGTGCCTCACTTCATTCATTTTAACTTTGATAATAATAATAGCTCTGGTCCTTGTACCTACACATGAGCTATGCATGCAGGTTTATGAAACTTTGCAGAAACTGCTGCACCGCTTCCATTGGATTGTTCCCGGTTATATTATGGGCGGCGAAAACAGGTCCAAAGAGAAAGCCAGGTTGCGCAAAGGTCCCCCCCCCCCCCAACTTTCTCGTTCACTTTAAAATCATAATTTAATCCATTGCAACCTGTATTTTATTGCAATTCTTTTGTGTGTGTTGGTCGTTTGTGTTTAGGAATATCCATTCTTGTTGCAACTCCCGGGCGTCTACTGGATCACTTAAAGCACACGTCGTCATTCGTACATAAGAATTTGTGCTCGATTATCTTTGATGAGGCGGACAGGTTTGACTTGCACTCATGATTGAAGAATTGGGTACTTTTTTTTTTTTTTTGATTAAGTGCATAGCAAAACCAATTATTAAAATTTTCTGCACAGGATTCTGGAACTAGGATTTGGTAAAGAGATAGAGGAGATACTTGATATTTTGGGTTCAAGGCCGCACATATCTGAAAGTAAAGATATTGAATCTGTGAGGCAAAATTTGCTCTTGTCAGCCACCTTAAATGAAAAGGTCAATCATCTAGCAAATATTAGTTTGGACAATCCAGTTATGATTGGTATCGATAACAAGCAGATACAGCCGACCAATAAGAAAGTTTTGCTGTTAGATAATGCTATTGAAAAGTTAGAGAATTCTGGTAAACTATCAATTACCTCAAACGGGGAATATACACTTCCCGCTCAACTGAATCAGAGATATGTGAAAGGTAATTGAATGTAAAAAGATAAATACTTTCCTATTCTCCAATTATTATTGTTCTCATTCTTGTTTTATGTCTTATGGCTCATTCTGTACTTCAGTGCCTTGTGGTTCTCGCCTTGTGGTGCTACTTTCTGTTTTAAAGAATCTGTTCACTGGAGAATCGTCACAAAAGGTACATTCATCCATGAACTTCATATTATTTTCTGTTTGCTGTTGTATCGATATCAACCATTCAACTTTCAATCCCTCTACTCAGCATATCTAACAAGACTAATTGAAGTCATATGTATGCGTATCATCTATGTGCTTGTAACTTCATATATATATATATATATATAATATTCATTTGGTGAACTGGGGAGACACCTTATGTAGTCCCTTGTTTGGGTAAAATTTCTAGAAAATACTTGTGCCTTTCTACCCACTTTCGAATTGCAGAATTGCTATTTCCATAAGAATTAAGAAATTTCCTATTCGCATTCTACCCATAAAATAGATGGTACTGTCTTTTTTTTGGAATTACACATTGCGCCACCCATTCTCTATTAGCTGCCACTGCTTAAACAATTTAGGAAGAAGATTATGAAAACTAAATGTATGCTATACACACACACACACACTCTGTTATATACAATTTTTTTCAGTAGTATAATGGCAATTAGAATATACATTAATCTTCTAGTTTCACTCTTTGAGTCTTTTTCTTTCATCTTTGACCTTATATATTTTTGTTTGTGTTATATAGTACTTAATGAAAGTTATATTTATAAAAAATACATCTGAAAGTCATATACTTCATATCAACTGTTATATAACACAAACCAAAAAAGAATTTACAGTCGATGCTGAAAGGTTAAGACTCAAAAAGTCAAACTATGACATTTAAGTTAGGACGGAGTAACTATACAGCTTATAAACCATGTTTGCTAATTTGGTGCGTGTATGTGTAACCGGTTTTTTTCAATATAATACGCCTCACATTCATGGGCCATGTTCAAGGAGCCTTTAGCAACCTCGGTTACTTGGTGGGCTTAATACATGGGCCTTGGCTTGGTCACAAAATTTCAAAGTGTTAGGAATAAACTGCACACACACAAACACAAGAACCAGAAAAATAACAAGAAGGAAGGACACGAGATTTAATGTGGTATCTCACACTAAACTGTGTAAACTAACCCACGGGGGGCAACTGGTTTTTCTTTATTGAATCCCACAGAAAAATACATGTACAAGAGATATATTTATAGGCTACACAAATTATGGTTCCCTTTGCTAAACTTGTTCACCAAGTAACCTAACAAAACTGGGCCTAATTTAATTAAGGTTGGTTGTCAAGGCCTACCGCCTGTTAGAAGCTTCTGGACTTGCAGCCTAACTGGGCCTAAGACAACATACGACGAACAATCTCCCATTTGGTGTCTTCAATGCGCCCTAGTTATCCCCGACCTACTCATCAGATAACCCTGAAGGCCCGTTAAAGCTCCAACTGAGCTTCAACCCATCAGTCACGGTTATTTCTGCCCCTGGCTCGCTTCGCTGTCTCTATCGGCTCCCACTGAAACGAATTGTGAGATCCTGAGAAATCCTGAGAACAAACACTCTCCTCTAAAGCAGATAATAAATGGAGAGACTTAACAGCTGGAATAACTGGTTTACTAAACCCACTATCTGTAAGCTCTGACTGAAGCACAACACTGATGCTCCCACTGTCATAAAATCCTTGACTGGTTTCTCTGAACCTTACCTGATACTGACATGAAGCCCGCTGGGTTTGCCATCTACAAAGCAAATCTTCTTCTGCCCACGAGATTCTATGAACCGGATTTTGATTTTCTTTTGAACTGGGATGGTCATTCCGTCAGACGATAAACTTACCATATAACGCGAACCCAACTTCTTAGGCTCGAGCCACGACTAGAATTTCCTTGATAACTCTCCACTGCCCGTTCCCGAACTTACCTCATGCCATGTTCATATAACTGCCGGACAAGATCAACAGCTTCTCTAGACTTGGAATAACCAGGAATTTCAAAGTCCATGAACCGGCTGGAGTTTTCAAACTGGTCACCCTGCTTGTCATATCTAAGAACTTCATCGTTCGCCAGTCTTATCTTTCCAAAATCCCGAACTTCCAGATTCCGCATTGCTTCACTGCTGTGAGTAGCATGAAATGAAGCATCGAAATTCATGACCCAGCACACTACTCTCTACTCTGCAATCAGCGCCTCATATGATCCGTAGTCTTTTGTAGGGTTCAGTTCTTTGTTATTTTTCGGATATTGATTTTTAATATGTCCCACCTCTTCTAAAATTTTTTTCACCTTGAAAAGGAGACAAATCCAAAGCCACCTGCTTTGATGGATCCTTACTGTATGTTTTTCATGCAACACGACGGTCTTCTCTTATCATGAGCAAGTCAATCAAGGCCCGCAAAGAACTCAACATCAGCACACAGTGCTGAAAATTTTGATCTGATCTTCACTACCCAGAAATTTTTCTCAACCACCACTAACCAAATAATAAAAAAACAGCAACACTAAGCCTCCTGCTTATGTCCCTTTTTTTTCTAGCTAAGCGTGACTTAGTTCAAAGCCTCCTGCTTGATGAATTTTTCCTGTCCCTTCTTCTGCTCTGGTTGGAATAACTTATGCCTCAAGAATTAGTTGTCCTGCTTTTCCGTTCATATACTAGGCACAAAAGAAAGAACAAAACTTGGTTTGAAGATACCTGATCAAAACAGTCCTGCAAAAAACAGCCCTGAGACAGCCCCTGCCAGTCCCAAAGAGACCTGAAACAGCTCCTGCTGTAAACTGTCTCTTTTTTGTTGTCAAACACACTCCCGAAACAGCCCCCTGCTGTCCCAAAACCTAGTTCTTCGTGCCGATAATTCGAGAACCCCCAAAAAACCCCAATCTGCCAAGTCAAGCCCTTTTTTGCTCAACTGAACCCTGATTCGCCCAATTGCACCCTAATCTGCCAAAATCAGACATGATTCTGCCTAAATCAGACCTAATTGAGGATGTTCCGGGTGACGGCGATGGCTGTTGTGGTTGGATTTGGCCGGAACCCTAATCTGGGTGACGGCTGGGTAGGTGACGGTTGGGTGATCTGTGTGAAACCTAGCTCTGATACCACTTGTTAGGATAAACTGCACACACACAAACACAAGAAACCAGAAAAATAACAAGATTGGGGGATACGAGATTTAACGTGGTATCTCACACTAAACTGTGTGAAATAATCTACGGGGGGCAAATGGTTTTTCTTTATTAAATCCCACTGAAAAATACATGTAAGCGATATATTTTTAGGCTACACAAATTAGGGTTTCCTTTGCTAAACTTGTTCACCAAGTAACCTAACAAAACTGGGCCTAATTTAATCAAGGCTGGTTGTCAAAGCCTACTGCCTATTAGAAGCTTCTGGACTTGGCAGTCTAACTGGGCCTAAGACAACATACGACCAACACAAAGGCCCAAGATAGTGAGTGTTCATTGAATCCTTGAAGAGTTTCTTTCGCCAAATGGTTATGATAGATGTGCTATGAGGCTATCAAAGAGTAAGTTATTTATTTTGGTTTCAGATTGTGGTATTCTTCTCAACATGTGATGCAGTAGATTTTCATCATGCACTCATCAGTCAATTTCATGGATTATCAAATTTGAAATCAGATACAGAAACAAAAGAACTATTTGTGAAATGTAACATTTTGAGGTTACATGGAAACATGAAGCATGAGGATCGTGTAAAAACTTTTAATGCTTTTAAAACCGAAAAATCGGCTCTTCTTTTGTCCACTGATGTTTCTGCAAGAGGCTTAGACTTTCCAAAAGTTCGATGCATTATACAGTATGATTCCCCCGGGGAGGCGACTGAATATGTTCACAGGTATATTGCTTGTATAGTAATTTATATTGGTTTTTGTTTTTATATGGATAGAAGTGACATATGACTAACAACAATCGTAATATGGAGTGTGCAGGGTTGGAAGAACTGCTCGTTTGGGTGAAAAGGGAGATTCTTTGTTATTCCTGCAACCCATTGAAGTTGATTACCTGGAAGAACTAGAGAAACATGGTGTATTGTTAAAGGAATACGCACTCCTCAAACTTTTGGATGATTTCCCATTACATGGTCCAAAACATCACACCAAGAAGTTTGTTTCCATTGAGATGCATCCGTGGGTGCTTTTGCTCCAGAAGTCTCTAGAATCTTTCATTTTTAGCGAGGTAAAGTTTTATTTCAGTGAATTTCTTTGTGTTAATTTGTATTTTATTTTATTTTTAGTGCTATGCCTACATCTATTGTTGTATTCACAAATTATTTAACTGTTGGATTTACATTTGGTGCCGTATGCTAAAATAATAAAATTTATTAGGCCAAGTTAAAGAAGCTAGCACAGAATGCATTTTGTTCATGGGTTCGTGCATACAATGCTCATCGTGGGGAGCTGAAGAGTATATTCATGGTGAAGAAGCTTCACTTGGGACATGTGGCTAAAAGTTTTGCACTCAAGGAGCAGCCTTCATTGGTGGGCAGATCAGTACAGAAGAAGCATACGGAAAAAAGGAAAAGAGACCAGAAAACGCACAAAGTGAAGGAAGGTTTGAAAAGGAAGAGAATGATGGCTAACGAGGTATGACGACATATTTTCATTTTATTTATTCTTTTTTAGTACAATGGAGGTGTCACAGAAAAGAAAGAAAATATAAGTTATGAAGATGAGTTACGAAACGTGGCATGGTTTGTGACAGGGAGATTGAGTTGGCAAGAAAGAATATATATATATATATATATATATAGCTCTAGGATGAAGAAGACTGGAGATGATTAATTATGTGAGTAGGGTCAGGAAGTAAGCTGTATCAAGTGCAAGCAGATGGAGAATGGACCCATCTCAATCATGCAAGTTTTGGTTTGACTAATTTGACAATGTGTTGCTGCAACTGCAAGTACACCAAGTTGTTATGAGAAATGCAGGTGATCAGTTTTGCTTATGTGCTCTACGTATTTTATATATACATTATAAAACATTTATTCCCTCTTTTTTTTTCCAACCAAGTAGTTGATAACCCCAAAATGTCCTCTCGTACCCTCAATGAAATTATTTACAACATAAATCCTTTAACCCCTTAAAATAACTACACTACTTCCTTAGTTCCTTTTACATCAATATATTTTACATTAATAATCACACAGCAACCGCCATCATAACCCGTCACTGCCACCACCTTCGCTGACACTACACTAGTACATATGACTAGTATAAAAAAAGAGATGGATAGGCACAAGTCGGTGTATATGTATAATGAATAATCTCATTTAATTTTGGAAACTTTATGTCACGGTCACTCTTGGGGACTGCCTGGCAGGCTGGCTACTCATGATCTCATGTGTGATTTGATTATGATTATGATGATGTAGAAATGTAGAATAATCTCACCTTTATGATCAACCAATGCCAAATTCCATGGTCCCAAACTGTCACCTCTAATCATCAATTTAGTTCCCAATTTAATTAAGGATTGTTCACATCTCGTTTTTCCTAGCATGTGTATAACTTATAAGCCTATATATAGGATATATGGACCATATAAAGAATTTTTTTTTTTCCCGTAAGAACCATGAGAACTCCTAATTTTTGTATTGGATCACATATTTTTTAAGTTAATTCATATGTGAAACATTATAAAAATGTATGTCGTAGAATTTTTTTTTCAAAACCTTCAACATATTTTTGTGTGAACTTGTGAATGAATTTGTTCATGTTTCTCTTCATAACAGACGACTATATATAAGGTTTTTAAATAAATTTTGTTTTATAATATACATTTTTATAACATTTCACATGTCACGATTCTTCCAAAAAAAATTCTCAAAATAAAGGTCATGTTATCTTATATGGTTAAATATAGGCCTATAGGCTAAGGTTCAATTAAGAACCATTTAAATTGGAATAACCATGAGAATCATTATATTATAACTTGATGTTCATATGTGATAGGTATCTATGAACATATATATATATAAAGGTTGGGCTTTCGATTCGGACCTAGCAAGTTGCCGAATTAACATGTAGTGTGTCATGTAAAGACGAAGAGCAAAAACAAAAAAAATTG
>JANDBE010000041.1:252268-262484 GCA_024320915.1 Erigeron philadelphicus
AGTGAATCCCTTCTACTATGGTGTCTTGAATGTTAACTACTAGCTCGCTGTTCAAAAATAAAAATAAAAACTTAACCTACCTTGATCAAGATCCTTGGATATGGTACTAGTTGTGTCCCCAATGGGAAATATAGGATTTAATTGATCACAATTAGCATCCAAATTGAAATTCCATCCACTAATCCTCCTGTGTTTCTGCACATTACTACCACCTTCAATTTCTTCTTCTTCTTCAATATCATGTTCCCTTTGTTCTTTAGTCATTGATGCAATTCTTTGAAGTTTATGTTGTTTGAACCTAACTTCAACAGAAGGCAATCCTTGAAGCAAATTCTTCACAAGAAAATCACACCCTTTACAATTCTTGAAGAAATAATGCTTCAACAATTTCTGCGCAGTTGGTCGTTTCAATGGATCAAGATCTAGACATAATCCAATCATTTCTTTGAAATATTTCGACAACTTGGGAATATTACTCTTGTGCCGCCCTTTCTCTTCTTCTTTCTGGTAATCTGAAAAGCGTAAACCTTTTGTTATTTTCATCACCAAAGATTCCGAAAATGGAAGGTTGGATAATGGAGGCCTCCCCTGTGCTAACTCAAGTGCAGTGATTCCAAATGACCATATATCTGCTTTGTAGCTATATCCATTATATGAATTAATAACTTCTGGTGCCATCCAATAAGGCGTTCCAGTGATTTCGTTAAACATAAGACAACGAGAACTAGATTCATAAATAGATGCTGAAACACCAAAATCTGCTAACTTGATTGACCCATTTGAGTCCATTAATATATTGCCAGCCTTGATATCTCTATGAAGATGGCCTTGATCATGAAGATAACAAAGGCCCAATAACGTTTCTTTTAGAACTATCGAAATACAAGACTCAGAAATTCCATTTGGAAAACACGATGCAATAATGGATTGGAGTGAGCCAGCTGACATAAAAGGCATGACCACCCAGAGACGTTGGCCCGTTGTGAAAGAACAATGGGCTTTTAGGATATTCGGGTGAGATAAAAGAGACATTGTTTTGGCTTCACGACGAATATTATCAAAATCGTCGGTGGTTGATTTATCAAGGTCAATAGATTTGATGGCAACAACAGAGGAGGTAGTGGTGCATAACGCCTTGTAGACAACGGCGCTGCATCCTTTACCGATTTCGTTGAGAATTTGATAGCTGTTGGGATCGAGTGGGTAAGTGACTCTTTTGAGTTCATCTTCATGATGAGCCATTTTGGTGGAGTGACTTTTTGAAATGTGATGAGTTTCCATTTTTTGGATAGAAAAGTAATGGGCCGTAGCAAAGTTCTTGTGAATGTTTGATTTATATTTCTTACTTAATATGGTTTTGTAGCCAGTGAGTGAGTGAGGTGATCATGCATGTGACCGCGCAACTGTTTTTCAAGTTTAAAGATATAGCATAATAATGGCGGTAGGTTTGATTTTGAGATATGTAAAACAAACGAAAGTTTTACGAGTATGTAAGGATATATTGCCATTTTCTAACATATGGGCCTTTTTGTAATATTACTCCGTGTAGATTTGATTCTAGCCCATTTTCTAATGGGCCGCCTCCAGTACGTCTCACCTTGAAACAAGACGTTAGACAATTACCAAATAATTGGAGCAATTTTGCCAAAATGTCTGAATGTTACATACTTAAATACAAGTTACATGTCGTACGTATATCTTTGAGCTAATATACAGAATTCTTATAACTAAAATGCCATTGTATTATTCGCAATAAAAAGTTAATGATAAGTAATTCGCAGTAAAAAGTTAATGATAAGTCATGATGTTTTTTGGTTCATATGAATAAAATCCATTTTAGTTTACAACTATTTAAATTTTGATTTCAGTTTGTTTTAGATTCTTTAACCAACTTTTTTGGTTAATCAGCAAAGTTGACAGTTAGTGATTGGAAAAACTGAACATACTGTTGATGGTAAATTCATTGTTGTGGCCAATTCCAATGGTAATGTTTTTAAACAAGACATCACAAAACGGAATACAACAAAGAAAAACGGCCATCCCTGTCTAGGTTGGGTCATAGATTATATAAGCATTACTTAGTTTCGGTCAATCATAACCTCACACTAATTCTCAAAATCTACTACTGCCATCAGTAAATGCAATTGGAAAAAGGTAGCAGAGTTGAGCCCCAATCTTAAGAGTATTTTTTTTTTTTTTTGTCTAATGCATGAATCAACAGAGTTCCGAAGGAAAATAATAGTAATAATGAGGTATGTAATACGTTGTCCCATAAAGCAACATACTTGAAGCAAGTTATGTCCCTGATTATCAAGTATTGTGAAAAATATATGCCAAAAAGTGATTTGTAATATTAACAAGAGCGGCAAATAGTCTATAAATAAAGTGAGATATATACATATACGTAACCAACCTGGGAAAAGCTGCAGGAGTTGAGAGTGAGACGGAAAAAAGGTGGTGGTGAGAAGGGGATTTTTATCCCAGGACCAAAAGATAAGAATGGTGGAAAAAACAAGACCGATGAAGAAGAGAGAGAGCTGCTTGGTTCTGCGCTCATAGAAGTAGCCTCCTCCCCCTCCTCCTTTCATCATCCTAAATTCAACAATACATAGTTAATTAGTAACAAAAACAAAACTTGTAATTGAAAAAATAAAAGAAAAAAGGAAACGAAGGTAATACATTATCAGCCACCCATACCACTATATAAGCACTGGTATTGAAAGAAAGACACATAAATAAGATATCCATCCAGGTTAATTACTATAAATGCACACGAGAAATGTGTGGATTAGAAAATAAAAGAGTCCATGGGATTGGAATGAAGGAAGGAAGGGAAGTTGTTGCGTACAGCCAGCCAGGTTGGTCAAACTAACATCTACCTATCTATCTATTTAGTGATCTATGTATGTATATTATATGTATGTCTAGAGTTAGGATATGATATGATGGATCTAATAAATAAATAAAGCTAAAGCAAAACGAAAACGAGGAAGATGCAATTGACAAAAACTAACTAAGTAATGGTACTGATCATAACATTTATTAACATACACTCCGCGTGTGTGTGTGTGGACATGCATCAATCATCATCATCCAATACACACTTACATATTAATATATATAGATATAGATGGGTAGATGCATACCATACCTGGAAGCAAATTGCAGTAGATTTGATTTTGATTTCACCTCTGTAAACAGTGGATTGGAATTGGAACAATAAATACTAATAATAATAATAATGAACAGGATGAGGATTGGAGGAACAAGTTCATTCCAAATCTCACTTTTTTCTTCTCCACGGACGGACGGACGGAAAGAATTTGAGATTGCTAATTTGTAATCGCAAAATCTTATTTGGTAATCATTTGTCTTTAAGTGATAAGAAACGAAAAACTTATTTGTCCTGTGGTCTGGTCTATACGGTTTAAGTAGCCTTTCTTCTTTTGATTTTTCAATAACTTATCGGTTTCTCCACTCTCCACATATCGGCTAAATTGGCACGCACGCAGTTGCTACTATATATATGGGCCCTATGGGACCGATCAATATGATCGTTTGGTGCAAGATTTCTAAAACTTTTCTTTTTGTTCAACTTTATATTAGGGATTTTTAAATCGACCCTTCTTATTTGTGATTTTCTTGGCTTTATGTTGCCAGAATCGAAGCCATTACTCGATGCTCTCAACGTTCACCCTTTATACAACAAAATTAGAAAGCTTTTCGTTTTCTAGCAAGACGTGTTTTCTTTCTTTTTTGGGTTTCCACGTGTCTTCCCATTGTTTGGGGGGTCTCTGGCCGTTGTCGGCTACTGTTTATGTCTACGGTCGATCCCTTATTGGGGTTATTGCTTATTACATATGTTTATGCTTACTCTTTGTGTGGTCTCTGGCCGTTGTCGTCTTGCTTATTTTACTTGATATTACCTTTAATTACTTGATTGGCGTCTCTGGCCGATTTTCTCAACCCCTAATTTCCAAGACCAATGATATAAAAATAAAAACAAAAACTACAGTGTTTGATAAGCACAATCTATGTTTTGGTTCTTTTAGGAATTTTCTTGGGTGGACACGTGTTGTCATATGATTAGTTGCCAATTGTTAATTTTTAGCAAATCTGTAGCTACACCCTTTAACCTAAGAATGCAAGATGTAACTCGAAAATTGCTTACAAAGTTCCTCATAATTAAAAATACTTTATTAAATATCTAGCTTTATCCTTTTTAAATAAAAAATAATAATAAATAAAAGACATTGATATATTGGTTTTAAGTCATTCATTTAATTTACTATTCTACTACTCAATTCTTTAAAATATTTATAAAACATTTTTAATAACATTTTCACAATAGTTGTTATGACTACCACACCTGTCAGCCACCATGTATTAGTTGTCGGTACCGTCACTACACCGTATGCCGCTATCACTGTCGTCGTATGTGCGGCGTATAAAAGAATGAATATACATGTTATTCATTAAGGGTATGTTTGGTAAGGGGATTTTAAGGGTTATTTAAGGGCTAGAAGATTGGGTTTTGAAAAAAAAAACTCCAACAATAAAAAACAACCTTGTTTGAATGTAAAGGGCTTGGGTTTTTTATTTTAAACAAAAATCCCCAAGGAGCTTAAAAAAAATCCCTATGCAAGTAGCGTTAAAAAAACCCAATCCCCTAATCAATTAAATTACCCAAATAGCCTCAACCACTTGTCACGTTCTTCTCCCAATACCCAGTTTTTATGCATGATAAACAAACTATTCCATACATATTTCTTCTGAAAAATTCATCCTTCTTAAGTTGTGTTGGTGTCTTCTACTCCACGGTATGTACACCCTTCTCATATCTGAATATGTGAACCTTATATTTATTATTTCATATGTAATATATCGAATTCTCGTACAATAGCATTGATTAGTATGCTAAGTTGTAGCGCAATGTGCTTGAGATTAGAAAACGATTTCATTGGCATGTTAATTATATATATTATGATGCTTTTTATATGGTTATGTATTAAGTATGGCTCCATTTAATTAGATGTAAAGATATGATTCTTGAATTTTTTAATTCACTGTGAATCTTAGTTGAAAAAGTAACTTGTTTAGTTTATGTTGCACTTCTTCTGTCTGGCTTATGAAACTAGTATTCATACTATTTAATCCACTATAATGATGTCCATAATATGTTGCGCTCTTGTCGTTTTTGCCTTGTTTAATTGATATGATCTTTATAGATGGACCCAAACAATGATGCATCAAAAACAGACAACGATTTCATTAGAACGGACATACTTGTCGTTACTTTGTGTGTTTTCTTAAATAACTACCTTGAAAAGAATGGTCGGACTGCCCCTTTTAAATGGACCGAACTTCAGCCACAATTTGAAAAGATTATTAAGCATAAGTTTCGAAGTGACAAAGCATTAAAGAACAAGTATAATGGCATGAGACAAGACTACAACCTTTGGAAGTCATTAAAGCATAGTGAAACTGGTCTAGGATGGGATGAAAGTTCGAAAAAAATCGTTGGTTCAAGTGAATGGTGGAAAAATAAAATTAAGGTAATTTTAATGCGTTTTTTGACATATTTAAATATCATACAAATTTTTTAAATAATATTTAGTGTTTTGTATTATGTAGGAAAATCCCCATTATAAAAGGTTTTCAGAAAAACAACCTTCTGTTGAAGTACAAGAAGCATGGAATCAACTATTTGGGGATGTAGTTGCCAATGGGGAAAATTGTGTTGCTCCTTCTATAGACCCTAGCATTACTAATCAGGTGCCCTTTATGAATCTTGAAGATGATGATATAGCAACCGATAATGATGAAATTACTGATGGAGTACACAATAGTTATGCCTCTCGTTTAGATTATCTAGAAAAACAACAAGAAGGATTCTTCCCAACTTTCTTAAGTGAGACGGAACGCGATCCTATAAGTAACCCAAATCATGCTGGGGGTTCTAAAGAGCCTCAAAAGTCTAGCAAAGTGAATGTCAAATCCAAACATGCTAAAATGAAACGCAAATTGAGGGAGTCATCGGGAGCTGTCAAGTTTAAAGAATATATGACTAAACAAGAAACTACTGAAGAAAAAATTCTAGCGATACTTACGTCAGATATTCGTAATGTTAATCAAGCTCCTAGTGTCAATGATCAAGCTGCTCATGTGAATCAAGCTAGTACTTTCAGTGTTGGTGCAGCTATAAGTGTCATTGACGGCATGGTAAACAACGGGTTAATGGCAAAAGATGAGTTATGGTGCTTTGCAATTAGCTTATTTGAAGATGCCTTAAAAAGAGAAATTTTTATGAGTCTCTCCGATGATGCTAGTAGGCTACAATGGTTGCAATATAAATATGAAAACTAAAGTATCTGTTTTATGTCCTTTGTCATTTAGAAAATTAGAGTACGATTTATGCTTCTAGTTAAGTGAACTTCATTTGAATCTTTATTGTAATTTGACTTTAGCGTTTTATTTTGATTCCAGTGACTATGTCAACATTTGTTTTATTTTGACTTTGTACTAAATTGATTGTGTTTTCTCTTTTAAATTTTTCAAGTCTTTGTGTTTAATTAAATTATGGGATATGATTTAATTCTTTGATGTTTTAATAAATTGTGAAATGTTATAGGTGCATATGATACCATGGATATTGAAAGAAGACGGAAAAGAAAAAGACTTTGTTGTTTATATTTGCTAACGGTTTCACGAACTAAAAGAGCGATAGCAGCTTGGTACTTTTATAAGTATATGCATAAGGAGCCATGCATGACATCTTTACAAACAGGTGAACTTTGGATAAAGGAAATTTTGAACGGTCACCCTATTCGATCTGTTAATGCATTTAGAATGCATCCAGATGTATTTATGAAATTATGTGATGAACTAGTTCAAAATATGGATTGAAGTCAAGTGATAAAATGTCAGTTGTTGAAAAGTTAGGGGTATTCTTATACACACTTGCATTAGGTAAATCGAATAGGGATGCTGGTGAGCGTTTTCAAAGGTCAGGGGAGACTATTAGCAGAGCATTTCATGAGGTTTTGGAGGCGATAATAGCTAGAGGAAACTGTTTCAATGGTCTAGCACGTGATGTTATAAAGCCAAAGGATTCGACTTTCCAGCATATACCGCCTCAAATAGTTGATGATAATAGATATATGCCATATTTTAAGGTAATGAGCTATTTATTTTCTAATTATTTGTTAGATTAGAGATGTCGTACTATATTGGTTAACATATTACAAGGTAATATGTTACTTATATTTAGTTTTACTATGTTGCTTTCAAATGATACATTTTAGCGATGAGATGATCTACTTATTTTATTTAGTATATCTTAAGCATGTAGCTTACAATAAGCAATTATCTATTAAGTTTGCATTAGCAAAGTTTATATGTCAATTAAAAACTTTTCATTACTTGTAGGATTGCATCGGATGTATTGACGGTATACATATCCAAGCATGTATACCTGAGAGTAAACAAATCCCTTACATAGGTAGAAAGGGCGTGCCTACTTTTAATGTAATGGCAACTTGTGATTTCGACATGTGTTTTACCTTTGTATCAGTTGGATGGGAAGGATCCGCTCATGATACACGTGTTTTTCTTCATGCTATCAACACGCCTTCAATGAACTTTCCAAACCCGCCCGAAGGTAACTACGTCTTACTATATCATTTTACCATGATTATTTTCGTATGTTACAACCCGCATATATTTATACTTAATTATTTAATAGGTAGATATTATTTGGTTGATAAGGGGTATCCATTTAGACAAGGCTATTTGGTTCCATATTCTAAGACAAGATACCATCTATCTCAATTTGAAAATGAACCCCCAAATAACATGCAAGAAGCTTTCAACCGTTCTCATTCATCTCTTCGAAGTTGTATTGAAAGATCATTTGGAGTCTTGAAGAAACGATGGAAAATACTCCAAGGAATGCCACAATTTAGTGTGCAAACTCAAATTGATGTTATTATTGCAACATTTGCTTTGCATAACTACATTCGTAATAATTCTAAAGATGATATGTTGTTTACGAGATTAGAGCAACACCCAAATTTCATACCGCAAGATGAACTTCATGATGTTCGTGGTTATTACACAAACAACAGAGAATCTTTTGAAGGATCATCGAATGTGATGAAGCAAATCCGTAATGACATCGCAACTTTAATATGGAGTGCACGTGCTCGAGAAATTATTATGAGCATATTGTCTTACTTTTTTTTAACTTTTATGTAATGTTATATACTACAAAGACATTGATGTGTATATATCTCTATATGTATGTTTTAGATAGTCTTAGCAGTATTGGGTTATGTGCAATATGTAATCATCCAGGTGTATATATGATTTTATAAGAAGCTCTTTTATGTTTCAAACTAAGTGTCTAGATGCAAAGTTAGTGTGCAATATGTAATCATCCAAGTGCATGTTATTTGATGTTTTACGCATGGAAAAGGAACAACCTATAATACATTGCTTTATGTGATGATTTACCCATGGAACTGAAATATGTTCATTACTTTTGCTTTTGTTAAATAAATAAAGATAATAAGGAAAGCTCGAAAGCACTATTAATTTCGTAAGTTAAGAATTGTCTTGTTAATTTTTATGTATTTCTATAATAAATTACAAGGTCATTAAAGTAATTATATAATTTTTAGCCACATCTTACAACTTGTTTACCAAACATAATTATATACATAAAAGCTTTAATTTTATAGCCCCAGCTTGAAGTTCCAGGAAACTCCAGCCCCCAGCTACAGCTCCAGCCCTCAGTTTTAACCCCAGCTCTTAGCTCCAGCTACTTTTGCCAAACATACCCATAGAGTCCGATACAATATAGGTTCCACCATTATATACCTAATTCAAATTGCTTCATAATCTTATTAAACCTATTAGATGGAATAAAAGAGATTAAAAACAACATTACAAAAAACTGCCCCTCCTTATAACTCATACTTCAAACTCACTTCTAACACTATTCATCAGTTTTTTTTCTAATCTAGACACACCAATAACACCTACTTCTTTCCCACTTCTTCCCCTCACATCATCTTTTTGGGCCCCACTTTGCTTCACAAAACGTGTGTCTAATATTAAAAGAAACACCAAGACGTCGGCATAGACGCAGGCCGTGCAACTACCGTCTTCAATGGGGGTTGCGTCGGACACACTTCGGAAGTGGGGGAGACAAGCTATAAGGAGGGGCCAACCTAATTAAGATATATTTTTCATATAATAATTATAGTCCATTGAAAAATTGTTGGACGTCATTGTCAATGCAATTACACCACTTTGTTGTCATTAAAAACATTACTCTATCACCATCACTTTGAAGTAGCTTAAAATCATTTATCTACATATCAAAACTCCGTATTCATTCCCCCAAAACCCTAACCCATATTTTTATTCACACATAGACCACACTCATTTTCTCTCTGCAGCTACATCTATCCTTTCTTCTGTTATCTTTTCTATTTCTGCTTCATTAATGGCAAAGGAAGATTCATGAAAGGACAAAGACTATCTCAACGCTTAAGTTAAGCGTTGGGATAGTCTGTGTCCTTTCATGAATCTTCCTTTGCCATTGATGAAACAGAAATAGAAAAGATTACAAAATGTTGGATAGATGTAGCTGCAAAGAGAAAAGGAGTGTGGTTTATATATATATATATATATATATATTATTTCAACATTTGTGTCTATTTTATGGTTTTTATTTTCCGATAAATGTTATTTGTGCTTTTATATTAATGTATTTGTTACAAATTGTTTATTTGTTTACGTTTATGTATGTTTTTTATGCATTCACTTTAATATATTGTTGCTGTCTATTTTTGAAATTAAAGGATTGTGTGAATAGTGTTAACTATTTTTTGTCTGATCTGTCTCTATGTCTTGTGTTTGTGCATTCGAGTTAAAAATTTGACTTAAATAAATATTGATATGCGTATGTCAATTGATAGTTATTTAGGCCTCTTCCTAAGGTATAAATATTTTTATCTCATCCATACTTCTTCCACACTGTCACGTCAGCTTTTCACTTTCTTCATTCACCTCTTCCACAATCACTCCATATAACCCCTCTTTCACACTTATTCCACACTTTATATTTTTTATTTATTTTATATTTACACAAAATTAAAACTAAACTTAATTTTATTAATAATAAAACATTACAACTAAATTAAAAAAA